>BMAC01001489.1:141574-152323 GCA_014905375.1 Phtheirospermum japonicum
TGGGACAACAAGTAGGAATTAAGGATGTTTTTCATTCTATTTTGTATTCAGTCGTTATTTGTATAATTACACTTGGTTTGGATTTTTGCCACTTGGTACGTTGATTTATTTTTTAGTTTATGCAAGGTAGACGATCACTTCGACGCGATCTTGCACCATTCTTTAACGACATCCACCGCACACATCTAACGAGACCAAGGCCCGAACCAGTTTCCGTCAGCGATTCTTCTTTAGACACGAATTTTGTGTGCGACGAGATTCCCGAATCCATGGCGAGACGATCTAATCATGGACCCCATCATGGAGGCGGCCATAATGAGTTATTCGACGCTATAAACAATGATTTACACTTACCTCAAACACGAAGACATAGGAATTATGGAAGCGAACCGCGATACTTTGGAGGTCACAATCAACCACCAAACAATTGGGCCCCGCTACAACTAAGACAAGGAAATAGAGGAAGGAACGCTCAACATGACAAGGAAGTGTGTGACGATTATCCTGACAGACCAATCCCTCGATGAGAGTTTGTAGATGAATGGTTCGATGACCAAGATTACGAAGGAGATTACGAGGCTGCCTATCATCGAGAGTAAGCACCAAGACACGCTCAACCACCAAGACTATGTGATTTGGCAAGTCCGAAGGTTGTACCTTTTAGGTCCTCTATTGTTCTTGGACCAACTACAAGGGAAGTAGAGATTAAACTTCATCAATTGAATTTACTCCCGACTTTCCAGAGAGGTGCCCATGAAGATCCTTTGGCGTTTTTGAACTACTATGTTGATGAAGTGGGCAGATTTGTAATTAATGGACTTAACCAGGAGGAGCTACAAATGATTTATTTCCCTTACTGCATGAAAGACAAGGCGAAGTCGTGGTTACTATCCCTGGAACCTGGATCATTGACTGATTGGGAAATGATAAGCGAGAAGTTTTTAAATTAGTACTATTCAACACAAACCACGGGGCATCTTCGAAGGCAAATTTCTACATTTGAACAGTTGGAGGGCGAGCTTTTTCATGAAACATGGGAGCGTTACAAGACGATTTTGCAAGCTTGTCCCCACCATAACTACTCCCCCGAGATGACAAACCAATTTTTCTTTGATGGGTTGTTGGATCATGGAAAAAGGGAATTTTAAATAGCGGCGGGAGGAGATTTCGGAGATTTGACAGCCATCGAGGCAAAACGAGTGTTGGAGAAGCAAGGTGAGAAATCTCGACAAACAAGTTCCCGACCTCAAAAATCGAAAGTGAATGAAGTGACGATAGCAGAGAAAGTAGGAGAAAAGAAGATAGAAGAGATGGTTCAAGAGATGGTGAATAAGAGACTAGCTGCATTGAAGGTAGAGGAACCAAGCCAAAAGAATCAAGTACCGTTGGTATGTGCACAATGTGGAATGACTGGACATTTGGCGAATGATTGCTCGGTCGTATATGAAGAAACCGGAGTTGAAGAAGTTCACGCGATTCAAACATTTCAAAATGCGCCCTCTATAAGGAACGCCTACGACCCTGGATTGCGTAATCATCCTACCTTTAAGTTTGGCCCGGGAAATCCAAATCATGTACCCCTACCTCTGCAAACCGATCCTAATAATTTTCAACCAAAGGCACCGGTTCCTGCCCAAGTACAACCCACTGATCAACTTTTAGTCTGGCAGCAAAACCAAGTCCCCGAGACTATTCGGAACCGAGACGGCCTCACACATGTTCAGGAGGAAATGAAGGGAGTTCGGGATGATATGAAAGAATTTAGAACGATGATGACTGAAATGGCCAAAAGCACTCTTGAAAATTCATCAGGACTAAGAAGATTGGAGATGATGGTAGAACAATTGGCAACTGACATGGCGTCATTGAAGAAGGATAAAAATACTTCTCCAAGTCAAACGGAGCAAGCCTCAGCTATTCATGTCCTGAGAAGTGGGAAGGAGGTAGATAACAGCATAGAGCTAGAAAAGGAGAACGACAAGGAAGAAGCCGAGACCCAACCAAGAGTAGATGCAACCAAATCGGCCGATCTAATGCATAAATCTTCAAATCCAAATATTTTGGGGCCGTTGAAGAGAAAGAATTCGATAGAAATTGAAGACCTCATAGATTCCTTAAATGCACCACCGAAGAAGTTGACTATTTATGATCATGTTCCTTTCCCAAGTCGCCTACGTCCGGCCAAGGAAAATAAAAAATTCATGGAGATATACAATTTATTGAAAAATGTTAATATTAACCTTCCCCTGCTAGAGGTGATAAAGACAATACCAACGTATGTGAAGTTTTTCAGGGAGCTAGCATCAAGGGAAACGCGTTTGGCTGCAAATCAACATGTGGCTTTGATAAGAGAAGTTAGTAATATATTTAAGAAACAATTGTCACCCAAAGAGAAGGACCTTGGGAGTTTTTGCATAACTATTTCTCTCGGGAATGGACAAACGGCAAGGGGGATGCTCGACCTTGGAGTTAGCATAAATTTGATGCCCCACTCAATTTATAAGGAGTTTGACCTAGGACCGCTGAAGCCGACCACGATGAGGTTACAATTGACGGATAGAACGATAAGGCTACCCTTGGGTATTGTGGAGGATGTCTTAGTACAAGTAGACAAGCTAGTAGTGCCGGTCGATTTTGTCATTATGGACGTTGGTGACGTACAAAGCGAGAATCGAGAACACACCATTTTGTTAGGACGTCCATTCATGTCTACAATGCGCATAGTGATCGACGTAAACAAAGGGAGGATGACTATATCAGGCGAAACGGCGATGTTTTCACTTCGAGAAGTTCACAAGACTCCTGCACCATTTGTAAAGGACGAATGTTCTACTATTGATTTAGTATATTATTGCGTGAATGAACTCCTGAGCATTAGCACGATTAACAAGTTTGACAATGAGGATGGCAAGGAACACTTGAGCGGGGAGGATTTGATGGATTTGCTGGGAATTGAGTTATGTGATATTATGGATGGTTTTAATGATGGAATGCTCGTAGAGAATGACGCATTTAAAAATGAGCCAAAGGTGGAGTTGAGTTCACAACGAGATTATTCGAAGTTTGAGCCAAGTGAAGACATGAAACCACCGTATAATCATTCAAGAAATGTTTCCCTCAACCCCTACAAGAATTTTAAACGTATAAGGAACAAGGGAAAGGCTAATAGCAAGGATTGGACGAAGAAGAAGAAGAAGAAGAAGTCGAACGAAGTATTTGACAAAAAGTTTAATGATGGGAGGTTGAAGGTTGGCCAACTAGTGTTATATAATTCCGATCGTAAGTTTGATTCAACCAATTTTAAAGTCGCATGGAGTGGACCGTTTTTAATAAAGAAGATGGATGAGTATGGTGTAGCTACTATTTACGATGAGAGTACAAAGATGAAATTCCAAGTCCACAAGCATCGACTTAAGCCTTATTACAAGAAATATATGAAGAGTCGAGATAGAGACGAGAAGGAGTTTGTGAACCCACCACGAGCTAGAAATTGACCAAGCAACTTGTGTCAAGCTTTCGACGTTAAACAAACGCTTCTTGGGAGGCAACTCAAGCGTTAGTTAGTTTTCATTTTCGTTTCTTTTCTTTTCTCTTATTTCTATCTTTTTATATTTTGTCAATTGTCGTAATACGTTTATGTGTGTGTTGATGTGCAGAAAATACGATAAATCACTTATTCTTGAAAACTAACGGTTATATAGCGGTAGCTCGCTACCGCAAGGCCTTACCGCTAGTTCCACTCAAGGCGATAACAATGACGATCAACCGCTGAACCTCCGCTAGCCGCAGCAATCAGGAATAACAATGAGCGTACCGCTAGTAGCGTCTGCCGTCTAAATTTTACGAATTTCATTTTCGTCGATCAAGATCGCAAACCGACCCAAGTTATCCGCAGTCCGGCAACCTTTTGATGAGCTGCACTCCAGCCATTTACGATGTTGAGCCGTAATCCGGCTATTTCAAATCCCAAAAGACGTGCCACCGGGCACTTGCGCGAAGCAATTGATCGCAATCACGGCTTGTTTTGTTTTATTTATTTTATAGGTTTGTTCAAGACAATCCAATCATGCGGTCTGAGACGAAGGATAATTGCACAAGCTTTTTGGAGAGACTCGACTATCGAATTTTCAGGGATGTTTTCTTATCTCCCTTGCTCTTATTCTCTTTTATATTTTTGACAATCGAGAGATTGCCAAGTTTTTAGAGAGGGGGGTGGTTGAGTATGGTTTATATTTAAAAGAAAGTCCAGTTTGATGTCTTTGTTCTGAAATGCATAATTCTTAATGTGATTAATTGTTATTTCTGCGCTTAATTGTGTTTGTATGGCTTGCCTGTCAAAGTTAACTAAGTTTGATTTGATGTTCTTGTCTTTTGAGCGTGTATAAGTGCATAAATTTCTCAAATTACTATTTATATATTGTAAAATGGTACTTGGACGCAATTGATTTCGCAAAACCTTTAAAGCAGCGTCAATTCAAACTTTTTCATGCAAAAATCCTGTGAGTAGCCTGAGTGATTATCATCATTGCATGTACTTAAATAAGTTTCTGTTTTGATATCTCTTTGAAACCGCTGTGTGTAGTTGACTTTGAAAATGAGGTTAAGGCACAGAAAAAAACCCTATTTCCGGCCATATCCATAAATTTTAGCCTCTATAAATTCCGAATGAGCCAGTCATAGCCAAATAATCCATGCCTATAGCCATGTGTGTTTTGAGTCGACCCCTACTAACCCATTAAAAGCGTGGGGTAGGAGTTCACTATTTTGCTGGTTATTAGTGTTTTGGAGAAATTTACTAGGGATTTATTAATTTTTGTAATTAAGGACCACCATCCGAAAAAAAGGCTTATAAAGGAAAAGAAAGATGGTGAGTCTAATTGAATTGTGTTAGTCATTGCCTACACGCTTATAAAGGCTTGTGTTTTATTGTTTATTTTCTTATGAAGCCTAATTTTTAAAAGGCAAAGAGTTGTGTTAAATAAGAAGCACATTATAAGCTTCGATTGTGTTTAAGTTGTTCGAGCAAAAGCCGGTTTAGAGTTACGAGTTGAGAAATAACCTATATTATAAAAGCTACGTTATGAGTGTTACGCGAGGTTTTTATTTTTGAACAAGGTGAAGCGTATTGCTTCTTAATTAGAATAGGTTGGGTGACTTATTGATCATGTTAGATCATGAGTTAGCCACACGACTTATATATTTCATACCCGTCTAAAGAGCCTTACATTGCAACCCATAAAGACCTTTACCGATTCTTAGTTTTAACAACACACTTAATTTGCGATTGAAAAGAGATTGATGTTTCGTGCTTGTTTATTGTGCATGTATTTTTATGATTTGAGCGTATACACGTTCCATGCATCAATGCTTGAGTGCTTTTGAGCGTTCACCCACATATTTATTTCCCTTTTTGAGAGGATGCATGATTTTGATGTTGAAGCGACAATGTAATAAGGTGGAGTGTTTGACGTTGCGTGATTTGTACCCATATTTTAAAAATTATGTAATTAGAAATTGCACGACTCTTTGCATGACTTTATTTTCATACTTATACTTTGAATTTATCGTTTGTTCGAGGACGAACAAACTAATTAAGCGTGGGGTAGTTGATTAGCATAGATTTGTCCTTATTTTTATTAGCTTTTTAGTTCTTTTTTCTATTTATTTTTGGTATAAGTTGGATGATTTGAGCTTAATTTTGTATCTTTATATTCCCAGCTTATTTTGCCGTATTTTGATCATAATTGATGAGAATAGGTGATTATTCGTTGTTTTTCACCTTACAGCTAAGTAACCGGAAGAGTTCAGCACGTAAATAGATGAAGTTCGATGTTTAAAAGTGAAGAATGAGCTTTTCGGTGAACGAGTAGCAGAAAGATCGAGTAAAATGAGACGTACTCTCAGTCGCGTCGGTCGACGCAAGAGCTGATGCACGCGACGATCGACACTCTGTCAATGCCAAGCCGACGCAACTCTCTGAAGCGTCGATCTAAGAGTGCATCTGTCGACGCCAAGTCGACGCAACTTTCTGTTGCGTCAGTCCATGACAGCGTCAGTCGACGCCCCCTCCCAGTCGACGTGAGCGCACAGGCAGCGTCGACGCCAAGAGCCATCACGCGTCGGTCGATGCGACGTCGACGTGGCTGCCAAGAAATGCGTTTTTAGGGTTTCTTGTGCGCCAAGACATGCTATATCCATAAATACCCTTCATATTTCGGTTTTTAAGAAGACACACGACTACCCAGGGTTATCTAGCACAGAAACAACGCATTTTTACACTCTGTTACGAAGTTGGAGATCGAGATTGAAGATTCAAGTCCGTACGGTTCAAGATTCACTTCAATTCGAGATCTTCGCCTCAACTCCGGAATAGCTGGAGATTTTTACCACTTTCAGTAGTTACAATAAGTTTTCTAAACTCTTAGTTAACTTCCTATTTAATTTCATAGTTAAATTCTTAGTTAATTCTAGGTTTAATTCTAGTTAATTATTTCATGCTTGGATATTGGATATTGGATTAATCTAGTTTATTTATGTGAATTAGTTCATGCTTTATATTCCCGTTTTTAGATTCTTATGATACAACTGCTTCATGGTAATTTCTTACATTCGCTTTCTTAGATTTGTGCGTTTAATTCCTAGTTCTTAGGGTTAAGTAATTCAATTACTGCTCGTAGTTGATAATCTAGTTTAAAATAATTAGTTTAATTAGTCTTAGTTTTAATATTGCTTTAGTTTATAATGACCAATTTAAAATCTTCAAAAAACCCCAATGTACATGTATTTTATGATAGTTCGTGAATTGAGAAAAACATCTAGAGACCGAACAGTTGTCCTCGAGAGAATCGACTTGAGTCAAATTCACCACCCTACAAGTTCCTCGTACTCTTGCGAGCAAACTTACGTGTTATTAAATTAAATATCTTAAAAGGGGTGCACAAGAGTTTGGATCAAGAGTGTTAGCAAACTCGTTCTTTTAATGTCCCCAAACTTTACATTCATGACATTGGATTTCACTGAGCGGTTTCAGGGAGCTGGATGCATTGGATATTGATGGTGAGGATTGCGATCTGGGAAGAGTGCGTCCAGTGAACTTTAGTGCAGGCACCGGTGGCTTGTTCTTAGCGCTTGATCCTCCCATGTCGTTCTTTTTCTTTAGGAAATTATTAAAACGCTGGGTCACAAAGGACAATTCGTCTTCCTCAAGAGTAGTGGACTCCATCTTTTTCAGAATCCAATTCATATCAAACTCCTCATCATCTTCATCAAAGTCTGAGTTAGCATCGGAGGACAGAGCAACATTCTTCTCTTTTGAGTTGTAACCGAGGTGTTCCATCTCATATTTCTTGAGAGATCCAACTAAGGTATTAAACTCTATATCATCAACATCTTTGGATTCTTCTATGGCAACCACTTTGATGGTGAATTTCTTTGTGATGGATCTCAGTAGTTCTCCCACAAGACGCGAGTTCGTAATTGATTCACCAAGCTCTCTACACTCATTTGTAACATTTGAGAGTCTCATGGCGTAGTCCATGATAGACTCCTTTTCGTCCATTCTCATTGTCTCAAAGGTGGACATCAGCATTCTGAGCCTTGATCTCTTTACGCTCTGGGTCCCTTCACACCCTTTGGAGTGCATCCCATGCATCCTTTGCTGAGTGGCGATTCTTGATGACTTTGTAGTAACTTGCATCTACATATCCACACAAGGTGTTGATGCATTTGGAATTCCAATTTGCAGCAGCTATTTCATCAGCAGTCCAATCTTCGTCTTTCTTGCCGATGGTATCACCCTCACCATCAGTGATACGTGGCTTTTCCCAGCCAATTAGAACGATTCTCCATGCACGTTCGTCAATGCTCTTCAAGTGCTACCACATCCTCTATTTCCAGATGGAGTAGTTATCCCCATTGAGGACCAGAGGCCTTGGGTTGCCTTGAGCATCCATAGCATCTAAACAAATAAGGATCAGTACTTAAAGTTTAAGTAACCCGCTCTAGATACCAATTGTAAAATTTGAAGGTTTATGATTTTGAAAATAAGTATCAGTTTGTGATGTTGTTACCAATGTTAACCAACACTGAATAACAACATCAACCAGAGTAAAATAAAAATTATGCAGCGGAAATAAAACTTAAGAACACAACAAATTAAATTCAGTTCACAAGTAAAAGTACTTGTGAACTTGGGTGTACAAACCCGAAAACTATATTACTCTCTTGTTCACGATCAATACAAAAATATGAAGTAATATATGAAAAGTAAAGTATCAAAAAAAAAAACATGATACTAAATACTTGTCGCCTAGATTGTAAAGCTCTTCTCCGTTGGTCACGCAACTTCGAAGAACTTGTTGATCACGAACAATGGCTCCAAGTAGTCTTCGTGTTCTTTCCTTGCTCGTGCGTCGCTTGCGTCTTCTTCAAAATCCATGCGTCTCCGTGCGTAAAGAAGTTGTTCCAAGCTTTAGTATTCTCTTGTCTTAAATAGACAATCCTAGAATCCTAAACTTGGTAAACAAGTAAAACAAATCCTAAATATAATCTAGGAAACTAACTAAAGTCCTACACATAAACTAGGAAACAAATAAATTCCTAAATCTAGTTTCCTAAATTATTTTTTGCCCAAGAAAGCCAAATAACAAAATAAGAATTATTGCTAAGAATAAATTTCTCAACAATGCGATTTATAACGCCAAACGCCTTGCCATGATCCATATCAACCATTATGTTCGCTGCACTTGTGGGTAGAGCCTGTAAATTAAGCATCACTTCTATTAGAGCTTTGCATGACTCAGACTTACACGAATAATTTAAAATAGGAGCTGAAGATTTCAAATCCAATGTATCCAGTTTCATTATTTATGGATCTAAGAACCTCGACTTCAAATCCATCTATTAAAATGAAGCATAAAGGACATCCATTTTACAACCAAATGAGTGAAAAATGAGAACAAATATCTCATCAGATGTCGGAGATCTGCAAGTATGGGGAAACGATCCCCAAAAAGTGGTTGGTGATCTACATAGCACGTCAATGTTTCAAAAACCCAAGTTCAATATCTAAATCAAAAGCAAATAATTAAACTATTGTAATACTAGATAATTACTTACAGTTACAAATAGAACATGTTTGTTGGAATATCGTTACAATAATTCGAGCACAAAATTCCCCATCGAACCCGTTGAATGGGTATTCAAAACAGTTTAATCTGTTTGGGGAGCAGTTGCAAACAAATTTGGAACCGAAGTTCCCGTCATCCCAATGGGATGAGTCACAGCCGGAGCTGATGATCGAAGATTTCTCGACGCTCTAGAAATCATCTCCGCAATAGTACGGAGTCGACTGTAGGTGCGGTGAGTTGTCCCGAGTCGTGTCTCTCGAGGATGGATGTGATCGGCTTTCGGTTTTCTTTATCGTTCTTACCGTCGGTTTTACTTAAACTAATTTAACTCTAGAAAGCGATAATCATTTTTTTGGTTTCTATAACTAAGATTGAAATTGAAAATTAAGATTTAAAAACATTAAAACATTTAAAGGAAATTAAAGCTTATATTAAAAACGATCAATTTAAACTAATTAACTTGTTAAAAACTTAATTATTTGAAATTAGTAAAATGGAGGGAAAATTAAAGTCAACTTATTTGAATAAGTCAACATAAGTACTTAACATTAATTTAGGGTTTTAAAGGAAGATCTTTAACAACTTATACTAAATTAGAAATTGATTGCAACTTAATAACTTAAAAGCATAAGTTCACAAGTTAGGAAGCTAGAAAATAAAATTGAAAGTTTGACGATCAAAAGAAACACTAAACTAATGATCCATAATACAACACAATATTAAAAAAGGAATAACATGAAAACAAGACTAGATTATAGAAGGATATTACCAAATGTAAGTTATTACAAAAGCTTGAAGGAGGAAGCTTGAAAGCTGGATGATTCTTCACAAAAGATAGCTCGATACGAAGCTTGAATACTAACTAGCTAAGATCTAAACTTAACTAAGCTATAACTAATTACTAGAATTTTTAGGAATTAAAATGAGCAAAATATGAAAAACTGGAGAAAAAGCTGGTTTTGGGCAGCTTCCTTGGAGGAGAAAAGCTATCAGGACAAGTTGTCCTCTTGAAATGACGTATGATTGCTAATATCTTCAAAATCTGCTTTTCAGTCGATCGACTGAGAAAAAAGCAGTCGATCGACTGGCAGTCGATCGGCCTTGTCGGCAGTCGATCGACTGCGATGTCAAAAATGGCCTGAAGCCCTGTAATTCCGTCGATCTTGAGAGGACCCAGTCGATCGGCAGCAGTCGATCGGCCAAGTAGGCAGTCGATCGACTGCAATGTCCAAAACGCCAAAATGTCGCTGGAATTCAGTCGATTTTGGGGGGTTCAGTCGATCGACCAGATATGCAGTCGATCGACTGAACATCCAGTCGGTCGACTGGATTCCAGCTTCCGGCTCGATTTCTCGTTCTTTTCGCGTCCGCCGGTTTGTCGAACCTCGTCCGTTGCGCTTCCTTGCTTTGTCCGTCCATTCCCGAGTCGAGTATCAACGATCCCAAATGAGCGTGGGCCCGCTTGGACGTCCTACGGCCAAGAAAAACGGAAACGTGAAAAACTACGAAAATTAATAACAAAACGTACAAAAACTAAGAAAATCTAGAAATACGAAAAACGGCCAACCCGACTCCTAAAGCAACAAAAAGCAAGCGAAAAACACGCAACGTGAAACAAAAA
>BMAC01001490.1:27050-60650 GCA_014905375.1 Phtheirospermum japonicum
AAAGGTAGACGGTACACATTTTATTTATACGCAAAAACACACACACAGTTTTGTGGGAACCTTGAGGTTATTGAGAGAGAATATACCTCATTAAGACCTTGTGCAGCACGAACGAACCTCCTATTAAACATTAAAATACATAGAAAACGAACATCAGCGTCTTAATTCAGAAGAGTACGGGACAATTGATGGGTACAAATTAAATAGATCACCTCAAGAAACATTTAACTGTGGGGGATGTCATTTCAAATTTGAGGTAATTCAGAACATTGGATTCCATTTGAAAAACCTGAAAATTTTCAACTTCTACGGATGTTGCAATTACAGAGCAGGTAAATGAGTAATAGAAATAAAAATAACTAAAAAAAGTGAACACACAGAGGCAAAGAGAGAACACAATACCTCTTCCTTAAAGTATGTGTTATCAGTTATGTAGCAGAATTCTTCAACCTGAGGTGCACAGATCTCTTCGTATTTTCTACAAAAATACACATTATATTAAAGACTTTTATTTCCTCCAGCCAAGAATATATGTGGAATCAGAATAGCACTATAAGATATTGAAACATGAAACTTACGATGCAATCATCATGCAAGCTACTCCAAGAAATTGCAGTCTCTGCCTATCCATTAAATTTCCAGAAAGATAACGATCGATGTAGTTAACAGTCAGATACAATGTGTCGGGAACGAACATGTATTCCTCTGCAACCTGTGGTTGGAATTTGATGTCAGACATAATATTATTAACAATAACATATAAAAGTAATACATTTTAAAACAAAAATACAAGAATCCCAAAAAGGAAATGTTACCTCAACAAGCCAATCGATCAGAATTGCACGCATGCTGGCATTAATGTCTTTTTGCACCCTTTCCATGAAGTTAGTGGCTGGCCTTTTCTTTGCCTAGAATCAAATGAACAAAATCAATCAATGAACAATGCATAAAAACAAACTTAACATATGTATGTCAAAACAAGTAGTGCGTACAAACCTTTGCTTCTGCTCTAGTATCTTCTCAAGAGACTTAACCTCGACTTTGTCGAACACAGAGAAGATTCTAACCCATTTTTTTGACTTATCTTTGATAGAAAAACTGGCTGGGAACAAGGACAAATATAGGATAGGTTCTAATGTATCTGATCTGCAAAGAGAAAACAGGGTTAAAACGTCATATATGAGAAATCAAAAATCAAAACCGTTCAAAGTATCTTAGGCACCAATCTTTTGGGGCCAATGCTGTCACTTATTCTCTAGTAATATCCCAGAATTACTTTTTGAAGAACAATGTATAGCTTCTTAGTGGTGTTAGCTTTAGAAAACTGCCCTGGATAGGAGATAGAGATCTATTTATATCTTTGATAATGTAAATATGGATTGCTCATATATTTTCCAGTTAGTACAAATCAACTTAATTTGCTGGAACCAAAATCATCAAGTTACCTGAAATCCTTGTCATAAAAAGCATGTCAAAATCTTTCCGACAATCCAATCATATTTGTCATCCTTTGTTGAATCACTAAACCTCTTTGCGCAATATATGCTGTATATGTCAGCTAACCTTTCCATAGTATACCTTTTAACCAGAATCTGGATGTTTGCAGTAAAATTTATCAGATGGGAAAGGCAGATGCCAAAAATGAAATTAAAAAGAGCTGCAGACAGAGTTAGTTACACATACAGATTTGTCTCGAAGGCGTTCTGAGACCAACTTGATGGTTTCAACTGGAATGGATGTGAGGGCATGACACGCCACATCGCAAACCACAGCAACAACTTGTTTACGAACATTTTCATCATAGTCTAATAAACAGTCACAAAGAGCAGCTGGAAATTAATTTGCATCAGACTAAAGAAAGATAAATTTGAAGTTAATGAAGAAAAAAATGACAGGATAATTAATGAAGTTAATGAAAAATATAAATAAATTAAAATATAGTAAATTATGAAGTTAATGAAGAAGATAATTCAATTAATATGACAGGGAAAAAAACATATAGTTGAAAAAAAAGACAGGCAAACCTGGTGGCGAGAAGTGCGAGGACGAATAATGCCAGAACAATCCGAAGCACAGCTTGAACGTTCCTTGCGAATCGGAAACACGATTCCCCTTCACGGCCTCAACCAGAGCCGATTCAAGACCTTCGTAGAAACACGATTCCCCTCCACGGCAGGGTCCTCGTAATCGGACAGATGATTTACCACCAATGGATTGGCTTAATTGGGTTATTATAGATAAACCGCCGCCGCCGAGCCCGATTAAGCCCGACCCAGACTCGCTAAAAGTCCCGACATTCTCATGCCCGCACCCAAACACAACCTTAGGAAATGACTCGCTGGAATCGAAAGTTAGGGTTTCGTCGGATAGGTCGCCGTGTCACCGTATTAATATTGGTACCGGCAAGGATTCCTGGGATTTCCATGCGATTGGGATGTTGTTCGACCAGCAATGTGAGAAACCGAGTGAGGGAAAATTAGGATGAACCGAAAGGGGCTAGGGTTTTTTGTGTAATATTTATTATTTTTTTATTTTAATATTTTTATTTTTTTTGGTTTAATATTTTTATTTTTTTTGTTTAATATTTAACGTAGATCGTCGGATGAGACACGGATAAACGGTTGAAACAACTTGCTTGAGTAAGACAAGGATCGGTAACATGGCAGCTTACTAGTCTATGGCGGTTCTACTGAAACTGCCGTAAAATGCCATCTTATTCACGGCGGTTCTAAAAGAACCGACGTTAAATCTATCAAAATAATTAACGTAACTAATAACGTCGATTTCTAAGGAACCGTCGTGAATACTTGTTTATTCACGGCACTTTCTTAAAAACCGCAGTTAATTTAGTTCAGTTTTAACGTCGGTTTTCAAAAAACCGCTGTAAAATGATAGATTCTACGGCGGTTTTACGAAAACCGCCGTAAAAAAGAATTTAACGGCGGTTTATCCAGAACCGTCGTGGATGAGGCGCCTTTGTATCTACTTTCTGCAGTAGTGAATGGAGACACTATTTGTACGAAGCTCAATTCGTAGTGTTTACAGATCATAAAAGTCTCAAATACTTGTTTTCTCAAAAAGAGTTGAATCTTAGACAACGAAGATGGATTGAATTACTTGAGGATTATAATTTTGATATTCAGTATCATCCCGGTAAAGCTAATGTTGTTGCCGATGCCCTGAGTCGAAAGGTACAACTCTCTCACTTAATGATTAGGTAATGGAATTCATTGCAAGAATTAAGTTGTTGGAACCCAAAGTGGTCAAAAAACTCAACTCATGTGTTCAGGACTATCGTTAAAGTTGGATTTACTAGAGGAAATCCGATCGTCACAAGGGAACGATGAAAAGTTTAAGACACTGAAGGAGAAGATTATGCAAGGTTCAAAATAAGATTTTTCTATGAACAAGGATGAGATCATAAGATTTAAAAAATAGGATTTGTGTACCGAATGATGAAAGAATAAAGAATAAAATTTTAGGAGAAGCTCATCACTCAAGGTATACAATTCACCCTGGAGCCACAAAGATGTATAGAGATCTAAAGAAGAATTTTTGGTGGGTTAATATGAAGAAACAAGTAGCTGAATTTGTGGCTAAATGTTTAACTTGTCAGCGTGTTAAAGCGGAGCATCAACGACCTTCTGGATTACTTCAACCACTGGAAATTCCAGAATGGAAATGAGATAAAATCACTATGGACTTTGTCACTGATTTACCAAGAACTAGATCTGCAGTTGATTTAATTTGGGTAGTCGTCGACCGTTTGACTAAGTCGGCTCACTTACCTATGAGAAAAACTGACAGTTTGCAAAAGCTTGCGCAAATGTACATAAAAGAAGTAGTGAGATTACATGGGATCCCAGTGGATATTGTATCGGATAGAGACCCAAGATTCATATCTCGATTTTGGGAAAGTTTACAAGAGGGACTTGGAACCAAGTTAAGTTTTAGCACAACGGCTCATCCTCAGACATATGGACAATCTGAGAGAACGATTCAAACACTAGAAGATATGTTAAGGGCTTGTGCTTTAGAATTTTCAGTAAATTGGGAATTACATCTTCCATTAGTAGAATTCGCCTATAACAATAGTTTTCAAGCAACTATCGGCATGGCACCGTATGAAGCTTGTATGGCAGAAAGTGTAGATCTCCAATTCACCGGGAGATTGATGATAGGTGGACTCCAAAACAAAAAAGAGAGTCGCAATTTGCAATTGCAAAAATAGACCTTGTTCAGGAAGCACTAGATAAAGTTCGACTTATAAAAGATAGAATCAGAACAGCACAAAGTCGACAAAAGAGCTATGCTGATAACAGACGTAAGGACTTAGAATTTGAAGTGGGAGACATGGTATTTCTCCAATTATCACCAAGGAAAGGTCTGATTCAATATAAGAAAGGTGGTAAACTAAGTCCTCGATATGTGGGTCCCCATCGAGTGATTGAAAGAATTGGTAATCTAGCTTATCGTTTGGAACTTCCTAGTCCATTATCAGGAACGCACGATGTGTTTCAAGTTTCTCGTCTTAAGAAGTATAATCCTGACCCCGACCATATCATTAAGGACGATATTCCCATGATTAGAGAGGATCTCACCTATACCGAATCACCCTTACAGATTATTGATTAYCAAGTAAAGAAGTTACGAGGCAGGAACATACCTTTAGTTAAAGTATTGTGGCAGAAACATAATAGACCTGAAGAAGCCACGTGGGAATCGARGGACGATATGTTTCAAACTTATCCAAAACTATTTCGAGAGGGAATTTTAGGACCAAATTCCTTAAAGGAGGGGTGTATGTAAGACCCCGTACTAATATAACAAGTTTRTTAAGGTAAATTGGATTTTAGTGTATAATGGATTTAATTTAATAATTTATCTAATTGTCTTATATGTGATTTGTATTAGTTATTATAACAATTAGGTGTTATATGTGTGTTATATGGTACTTGGSTTGTTTTTCTTTGATCAAGCCATGTTTTCAATCACCACTCAATCCAATTTAATTATTYTTAGCCCATTTGATTTAATTTTTTCAGCCCAGCTTGCTTTTAAGCCCAGCCCCTTTACTCCTTAGTATAAATAGATTTTTTTTGTTGACAATTAACACAAAACATCATTTGGTAAGTTTTATGTTCAGCCTTCAAAAATTCTTTCGTGAGCTTTTAATGTCTTTTCTTCTCTTCTCTTTTCTGACCACTGGCCGCCTCCGCCTGACCACCGGCCGCCGCCGTGTCGGTCGTCGGAAATGAAATTTTCCGGCCAAAATTTATTTATTTTTTATTTTTTCCCTCTTTTCTTTTATACTATTGCATGTTATATTAACCTATTTTTTTATGAAATATATATATATATATATATATATATACGTATTTTATTTTCTTTTACTTGATTGAAAGTTCACCGACGGTCGCAAGCCGTTCAAGCCACCTCCGAGGATAGCCAAGAGGGCTGAGGTTGGGGCTTTGGTTGGTGAATTTTCTGGTCTAAACCCTAACCTAGGGTTCTTGGTAATATTTTTTTAATTTATACTTGAAAAATCGGCTCGGAGCTTCGTAGTTACCGAAAAACTTGAGCCGAGGACAACCATTAAGTGGTCGAGGCATAAACGGGGCTGAATTTTTAATAAAAATTATATATTTTTATAATTATATATTATTTACGATTATAGTTTATGGTTCGTTAATGTGTCTCGATTTTCGTTAGAGTTGATCGGAGTTTTAATCAAGTTACCAACATGTGTAGGACTTGCGCACGAAGACGACACTATTCCACTTATAATTCAATCTCCAAATTATATAAGTGAGTAAAACTTTTTAAACTGGAGGTTTGAGAATTTTTCATTTAGGGCGAGCAATTCTGAATTTGGGTTTCAAGGTGAAGGTTAAAATGTCGCCTAAGGTTCCTTGTAGCAACTCCTTGTCTTTTATGTCGTTGGTAGAGGATGTTGGTTTATAACTCAGGATTGTACATTAAATAAGGGCTCCAAACTTTGTACGTTTTGTCTTTGAGTTGTCGTTGGTGACTTTCCTCTGTACTTTAAACCAAACTTATTTATGTAAATTATGTGTGCACTTGTGTTTAGTTAGTATTTGTTTTTGTGGCATGACAAGCGCCGCCACGGTGGAGCTCTTGAACATCAGATCCGTCTTGAAATCCTGCGCGATCTCACGAACGAGCCTCTAGAAAGGCAGTTTGCGGATCAGACGCATGGTCGACTTCTGGTACTTTTGGATCTCACGGAGGGCGGCGGTGCCGGGGCAGAAGCGGTGGGGTTTCTTCACTATGCCGGTCACCGGAGCGGATTCCCGGGCGTCTTTGGTGGCCAACTGCTTGCGCGGCGCCTTGCCCCTGGTGGATTTGCGGGTGGTCTACTTGGTGCGAGCCATTTCAAGGGATTTTTATTTGTGTAATTCGGAGGAAAAGGGTAATTTCACCTTATGAAGACTGTTGGCTGAGGCAAATATTATCCTTCACTCCTATCTCACCCTTCTCTCTTTCACTTGGTCGATGCCCTAATTTTCGACGGGTCATCGACTAGTGGCGGCAAACAAAAGGATGAGACTCGGTGTTTCGACGGGTATTGGAGGAGATCCAGTGGCTGATAAATGATGACGGGAAGCAGTAGACCTATTATAAGGTTCTTCTTGTAGCTTCTATTCAATCCTAGGTTTAATTAATGTTGAATATAAAGTTCAATAGAATTTTATATGTAGTTGTTCGACAATTGAATTTCATAGAAAGGTGCATCTCATCTATTCCACTGTACAACAAGGACTCTAATTCTAATCCTGTGACACCAGGTAATTATTTATTTTCTTTTGCTTGGTGATTTTATGATTTTTCTTGGTCATTGTCTCCTAAATCCCCAACCCCTTTCCCCTTAGACTGCACGCTCGCGCACACATACACACACACACAATTGCCCTGAAAAAAGTATGCGGGGTTGCAAATGGGCTTGAGTGCTAAAATTAAAAGGTATAGTTACTTCACATTTATATTAACAGTGCCATTATTATAATAGTTTCTTTAATGGGTTTTGGAAAACTGGAATTAACGATTAAGGACTAATTAATAAGCTCTTACCTCAGGCTCATCCGAAGGTTTCGAAATGGTTGTGTACCTGAAAGAGGGAGCCCATTATCTAGAGGACGACCCATTCGCCAAACCCTCCTCGCCCCTTTCTAACCCACCGCTGAGTCACCACAGAAAATCTAAAAGCTTAGCTAATTGCTTAGCATTGCAGAACGGCGATCTCATCGATCGACTCATTTCTCAAGAACCCAAAAGCAACAACGACTCGGCTGAGAAGTTAGGGTGTTGTCGTCAAAATTCTATTGCCGATTTTAGCAAGTGCACTCCAGAAAAGCTTTCGAAGAACGAAAACAACATGAGCAGCATTACGATTTCATCGATCAAGGGAAAAGGCTTGGCCCTCAAGCCCAAATCGGGCAGCCGAGGTGCCGATGGAAAAACGGGAGGCCCGAGCACGATTCCTGTGGGTTTGGGAGATTCTATTTTGACCAACAATGGGAATGGAGTTAGAAAATCGTCGAGCGCATCGAGTTTGCAGGATTCGGAAAATGGAGCATTATTATTATTGTGGCCCACGTCGAAGTGGAGTTTGAAGCCGGATTTTCTGGCTCTTTTGAATGCGGCTATTCCGAAGCCGTCTAGTCGGAAAAAAAATCGACGCTTGATTAGGTTTGTGCTTTTTACATATTGCTATTTTTGGAAATATTCATCTGGGGAGAAATAGCAAAAGAATGGTCATTCTTGGTAAAGAAATAAATAAATGTTTACGATGATTTAGATAGGTCTTCGGGTTTTTGTTTGGTTGATTTATATGCGCTCTACTTTGTGAGAGTTGAAAGGTCGAGTTTATTTTTCTGTTTTGATTAGAGGACTCTGTTAGAGAATGTGCGCAAGCATGTATCAATGGGACTTTGATAGGATTATGTATATTAGACTCTCAGAGAGTGTCTGTTCATTTTGGTGATGGGTAAAGAGGAATATATTATACATGTATTTATTATATATATTACATATATATATTCTTTTTGCTTCAAGTTTTATAATAAATGCTACYGTGTTAGCTTAATTAATAAGCACTTACCTCTTTTCCCTTTCTTTCTCTTGTATTTCTTTCTAGGAATGTAGTTTTCATAAAATGAGGTATTTTCTTAGACCTGAGTGCGTGTAGGTATAACTTTCCCATACTTAGTGTTTTTCTTTGCTGATTCAAATGCTTATGTTCAGAGTAAACGCATGCGAACGGGAGGTGATTGATTATACACACACTGCTTATTCAACGTCTCGTTTTCATCCTACCCACCAGCTATCTGGGCACCAAATGGGTATGTTTTATATAGATTTACATACAAATTGTAGCTGAAAAAATATACCGAAGCTTTTGCATGGAGTTTTTTTTAATTCTAATAAAGATGTTATATCATGTCAGGTATATGCCCCCTGCTCCTCCCCCGTACGATCCATACATGGGTTATGCAATCTCTCTTGTTCCAATGCCTGCTCCAGTGAACGTAGATTATAAAAGGAGAGTCAAAGATTAGCCCATTGATCAGAGTGGTGGTAACTCTTGGGGGAACTATGTATATACTTGATAGTGAGTTCAAGAAAAGTGGTTTCATTAACGTGGGGTAAGGAATTAATTTGATGAAAAATGTTGTGTGTTTTTTTTCCCAAATATTGTGCCATCATTTCAGATTTTTACTAATACCCCTCTACCTATACGTCTACTTATATGTCACCTGTTCATATATGTACAATAGTTATCAAAATCAACTAATGATGTTTAATTATATACTAATTAATTGATGTGCAGATGCAGTTTCCAGAATTGAGAAAGAAAACGTAAAAATGGATCAGGGGCATCATGAAGGCTTTTGATGTCTCTTTGGGAAAAAAACGAAGATAGAGGTGGATCCGTTAATTGGAAGACCTAAAAGTCGAGTGCAATTCGCTAAGTTCGCCAGTTAGATTGGGGTTTTAGATATTTCAAAGTAATATTTTGGCTAATTGTCAGCGTTTTGGTATATGTTCGGAATGGTCGAAGAAATATTTTAGAATATTTTTATCATTTTATTGTAATGATAAATACTCATTTGCTTTCATTTTCATCGCTATGATATTCTTCCTTACAAAAGAATAATGACAAATTAATGTACATATTCACTCAATTATTACAACTTCAAGCGTCACATAGGTATTTCAAATTTGTCACTTTAATAAATTATGACAACTTGTTTTATCACATAATACTTTGAACTTGTCACTTAAACTATATCATTAATGACGATTGTCTTGTCACCATATAAACTCATCTAATGACAATGGATTTTATCACCATATGCAACCCTTAAATCATCATTGAACATATATCTTTTATGATGATTATAATATTCGCCATATATTGATAATTCTTTCGTGACAAATAATTTCATCACCTTTCGTAGTAAATGGTGACACAATAGTTTGTCATTGTAATTATAGATATTCAGTGACGGTCAATATTGCGTCATTATAAAATAAATCTATCGTGACGAATTACATTATATTCGGCAAATGTTTAGTACATATTATGACAATACGAGCGTCATTATAACTCAATAAAAATTGTCACCGTAGTTATGTTTGTCACGGAAAGTCAAATGTTTTGATGACAAATTAAGTGTTCGTCATTGAAAATGGTAACATATGGTGACAAAACTGATCTTTTGATGACGATTTTTCAATCACTTACATGACGAATTCAGCGTCACCAAATAGTATCATCTATGATGACAATTTACATAAGCGTCATCAAAACCGAACATTTAGTGACGCGCTTGAAACAATTGTCACTTTCACCTATTATGACAGTAATACCATGACAACCGCTGTGACGCTCAATTTTCGTCACTATTTCTCTTCAGTGACGAAAAGATAAACTTTAAATGACAAAACATATCGTCATCGAACATCAAATTTCTTGTAGTGACCTTAGTTGCAAATACTACACATTATAGTTTTATGAAGAGTACTACAAATTGTCGTAAAAGCATCAAAAAATGTGATACTTTAACTATTTTTTGTGATACGTTATCAACATTTTGTGATAATCTAATTACCTAAGTGTGAAAGGTATAGATATAAAAACAAAAATTAAATTATAGAAATATGTGATACTTTAATTATATCTTGAAAAATCTTTTCAAATTTTTATGATACCTTTGTTTTTGTAAATAATAAAAATAGATGTAATAATAAAATAGAGTATGTTTTACTTATACTTGAATTTGTGATACTTTTGTTTGAGTATGTGATATTTTAAACTTAATTTGTGTTATGATTGCTCCTAATTTTACCCACTGTAAGTGTATGAGGTTCAATTGTAGTAATGGTTTGAGCCAAGTTTTGAAAAATATCGAATCCACATAGACTATGTATTGAGTACCTCGATCATAATAGTTTGATTTTATTTAGATATTTATATATCACTTGACACTTTTTAATATTAAAACAAAAGGAGCATAAAACAAATGACAGAATCATTGAATCCTAGACATGGTTTCGATTGACAACTCTTTATTATTTTATGATAAATATCATTATAATTAAATTCTAATTCTATAGGAATTTACAATGCTAACCTTTATTCCTAGTTGAGGTAATAAAGGTGCATAGACTCAATTTCCCTTGTGTTTGTACACCTTACGTCCGACACACGTAATTCTACTAAGAAAATGCTCCTAAGATTATAATATCCCCCATTAGACAAATAAACATCATTGTCCCCCATCTATGCCGTCAATCTTATTACCTATATATGGTCTCATCTAAATTATCATAGATTCAATAGTTTACAAAGAAGTGTAAAGTGTTGATCATATATATACTCATGCAAAATCATTAAAGAGGTGCAAATGAAATAGGTAATAAATAATTAACAAACGAAATACTTTAATATCATAAAAACTTGAGTTATCAATCTTGTCCCATGTACGGAATTAAGGAGATTAACGAGACATGGATAAATAAAATATGTTTCTAAAACACATGAAAAACTTAATATAATAAGGATAAGAGAGTAGAAAACTGTTTCGATTGGTGGTGACTTGTGGGGAACCCCATCTTGTCATCCCATGGATGGAAGAGCGTCAATCTTCCGTATTTGGTCTCTAAATCTCCTCCAATATGATGTATATGGTGTATTTTGTACTATCTAAAGATTCATTTATGTTCATGGGGTGTAGGGTATTTATAGGGGTCCAAAACCCCTAAAAACACAGTTCTTTTAATTATGGGTTCAGTGTCACACCTGACTTGCATGTTGGGTATCAAATCGGGTGTAGCTCTAGCTCTTCGCAATTTCATCTAAACTCGACTTGTAAATTGAGTGATAAGTCAGGTACCAAGTTGGGTGCGAGTACAATGTGTTCTACGACTTGTGCACATGAGTTGTAACTCGGGTGTGCCTTCTATTTTAGTTTTGACCCTTAAAACGGTTGAACAATACTTAGATGTCTCCTCAGAGTTGTGACTCTATCTCTTAACTTTTCGTAGACACTTGACTCACCTCGATCAGACTATATATGAGTGAGTTATGTCTCAAATATGACACAATTGCAGCTTAAATTCTTCAACTCTTTATACTACCACAACCTTAACTCCCGTTTTTGACTTCTTTCGACTTTCTTCCTTCCTCGTGTGTCATTTGGCCATATAATACAGGGTTGTCAATGCTTGTGTTTCACAAAATCTCAAACACCTATTATTTATATATATAAAATACCAAATATACCAAAAGCGTAATATATTTCAAAAAATACGTAAAACAAGGAGAATCGCATGCAAAGTGAAAGTCAAGCTTATAAGATACTATCAGATATGACCTTAAAAACATGTAATTTTGCATGAAAAACTAAACCCTCAATCTTAAACATTGGTAATCCGGACCAATGTACTAAAAAAAACAAAAAAACTTCTCCTCATGCAAAATATATCAACAATCAAGATACAAAGAAGAATCATGCAACTCTCAACCAAAATCCAAGTTATCCCATAACTGACTCTCATGAATTCTCAAGAATTCGAGCGAGTCTCACCAAATTTATAGACGATGTCGTTCACGGTCCTCGTAATATAAATGTAAATCTTTCGATTGCCACTCGTGTATAAGGATTTAGACCATCCTTTATGATTTTATTTTCCTATTGCAAAACTATTTAATGTAATGACCACTTATTTATTGCAACCTATATTTTTACTTCATCTGCTAAGTGAGTATTTCTTATATATATATATATATATATATATATATATATATATAGGGTTGGGTTCAAATGAGAACCCGTCATTATATGTGAACCTAGGGACTCATCTTGACCATTAGATTGGATAATCTTGATGGTTGAGATCATGACACGTCAGCATGGTAATAATGTAAAAAAATGCATTAATTAATTAAAAATGGTATTTTGGACATATATCAACGTTTACAAAGAGCACTACATTGTTCTTTGGAAAGCACAATAGATTAAGAAAAAAAATACTACAATTGTATACAAAAAGTATCGTAAATTTCGTCTATAAACTGCAAATTCAAAATTTTCAAATGAAACTCAAATTTTCAACAAACCATAACTTTTTTCAAATTTTATTCGTTTTGAATGAAATATATATCAAATTAATCACATTCTCAAGATCTACAATTTAAGATACATATTGCATGTTTTAAAACCTAAAAAATATATATATATAATTAAATTAAAAAAACTGGACTGATTTTAGCACTACAGTACTGTGTAAAAAGCACAATGAACCTGGACATATAATTGCACTGTGCAATATTAGATCTAAGGCCAGGATTAGTCCCTAGGTTCACATATAATGACGGGGTTTTCATTTGAACCCAATCCTATATATATATATATATATATATATATATATATATATATATATATATATATATATATATATATATATATATATATATATATATATACACTAGTGTAGACACCCACGATTACGCGGGCATTGTTAAGAAAATCATATAAAAATATTATTTATTTTAAAATAAGTTAAAAGTAGACATTAAATACTAAGCGAAAAAATAATATTCACTTTAAATTTTGAAAACTTACTTTATACACGATATTATTAATATGCAAATACCGATAAATAATTTATCAAGTTCAAAAGTTGAATTATCATTCACTTAAGATTTTGAGAAAACTCATTGTATATCACATTTACTATATTATTTTATAGTTTACATTGAAATAATCTTGAACCATTGATGTCTTTTCATTCTCAATAAGTTCAAATGGGGTCAATTAGATAAAATTTGTTCATGTCTATACACCAAACCAACATGTTTATTGAAATGAAAATGACTCTATTTTTCAAATAAAGAGAAACGGATAATTTAGATAAAATATTATAAACGTTTCACACACACACACACGCAATATATATATACATACAAAATTATTTCTATGTATATGGATACTTTAATATTTATAAGATTACGTAAATTGTGTGAAATAATTTACAGTTATTATATATTTACAGTTAAGCAATATATATTCAAACCATCTAATTATTTTAAAATATAGAATATTATTAAAAAAAATCATTGAACATGGTTCATAAAAAGATTACTATTCGTTGAAATGTAGTTTATAAATTATAAAATAATAATTAATCACGTTAAATATATTTTTCTATTTATACTTCAATTACCAAATGTGCAGTAATTATGATGGTAGTGAAATTAATTTYCTGCCTGTTGAACCACGTACACTTTTCATTCACTCATTTTATAATAATTTCAATATTTTGGAGCATACATTTATATGGAAAATAACTTATGATTCCTATTGTAATAATTATTAATGATGGTATTAGAAAATAACTTATGTTTCCTATTGTAATAATTATTAATGATGGTATTGGAAAATAACTTATGTTTCCTATTGTAATAATTATTAATGATGGTATTGGTTTTGTGTACATCCATTAAGATAAGGAAAAAAAATAGAATCATGCTAGTATTTAAAAAATGTAATGTGAAATAATGTGAAGCATCCTAGCAGTAAGGAACTCGTATAATATTAATATGATTTCTATTTTTCATTTTTCAACAGTTTTTAAACAACAGTATCTCGGTGATAAACTATGAAAACAAATATCATAAAATATTTTCAAATGAATTCAGAAAATTCAGGGATTATAACTGCAAGGTGGATTTCTGTTGTTTGTTACGTTAAGTTGTAGGGTCATACATATGCTCTTCCATAAATTAAACCAATTCAGTAATTTTAACCAAGATGATGGATTCACAAATTGGGCCATACTTGACTTTTGATGAAGTGTGGTGAAGAGTCGTTCAAGCGGAGACTAAATCGAAACATTAGCACATGATCGAAAACTCATGGTTCTACTGTCATCTAAACATAAATAGTATACTAATTATTCAAGTTTATCCAATGTGAACATGGTAAATCAAATAAAATTTTCTATAATTTTTAATGACATAGCTAGCAAAGCCACAACTTGAGGTGGTAGCAAACAATCTTGCAGACTTTTTCTGGAATAGTGTTGAGTACAAGTTCAAGCCATAATGTCATTTCTCTTCTATCATCAATAATAATGTGTATTTTGCATGAGAATTATTTGGAAATAATAAAGTAATTTCCTATTAACAATGATCAAACCTAATTACTTGTTCAGACTTGTGGCTTATAAAGCTCTAGAAGATTACTCGATAATTTTAGATAAAGACTCTTGCTTCTAGAGAATTTGCATTAGTTTGAGCATTTTGTCCGAGGTATAGATAATTCTTAACAGTGAGTTATAAAACTGTAAATTCTCTGTAATAAAATTAATGAAGTTTACACTAAGTAGGAAAAGAAAACCAAAATTAGAACAATAGATTTGAATTATTGAGTCGAGCGCCATAGCCGAAATCACGGTGTTCATCACCCCCAGAGAGGACTCCTTTCTCGGATCGGCCGTGCATATGAACACAATGATTGGCCGTGCATATGAACTACAATACTCGACTTTCACATAAACACAAAAAGACTTCAAAAACATTAAATATAGTCAAAAGAACAGAGAACAAAAATTAAAATAAAACTAAACACAAATCAGATTTATTCCCAAAAAAGTGCTTCTACTTGTAATTTTTATCAACGTTGAGTAAGAAAGTTAAGCTAAAATTGTAATTCATATCCCAAATTGTATACTAAGGTGTTCTTACTCTCACATGAATACAACGTGAACACATCCGAAATTAGGCTAAATCTTGCTGGTAGTATTTTTATTTTTTTTTGTGTGTAAATAACCTTGGAAATTATTTAGCGAATCCGAAAAGCAATCAACTTAGAATTGAAAATGAACCAATACTCGTCCCATTTCATCGAGAAAAGCTGCAACTTGCATAAGTGTTGCCATTTGAAACATTACTAGAACAATAATATCTTCACTAATATTAACCCAAAAACCGCACAAAATATAAGATATGCACGTGGTATAAAATGGATAACACAGCGATAATACCCAATGAGGGGAATCTTTATTTGCATGACCAAAAATTAAATCTGACAGAGACAAAAATCAGAAATTTAACATTCAAGCACAAATATTAGGCAACAAATTAAATTTGACCTAATAAGAATAAAAAAAATGAAATCAGATATTTTTATGGACAACTATAAAAATTACCTGTGAGATGGAGTTAACCTATAACTTCCCGTGATTGAGGAGACAATTCATCAGAGTTACCAAATTTGAGATTTTTTGTAAAATGATCTTTATATAGTTCTGAAAAAACACAAATTTAACACCAAAAATAAGAGTTTACATGAAGCATTTTTAAAAAAAAAAAAAAAGATTTGAGAGGTGGAAAAGTATTTAAAAGCTTATTGTTTTGCTCGATCCTATACAATGAAAGATTAAACTAAATAACTATTACCCAAAAGAAAAGTGAAAATAACTGTTGCCTAGAGCTAGAATCTGTGAAGGAGACGACAATTATTGGAATATAAACGGAATCAAATATTGCATAGAATCACGTACTATAAATTTTAAGATCTGTTTTTTCCAGATAAATTATTTCTAAAGCAAGATAACAGCCACAAAATAATTCATAAGAAAACAGCCGCTACTCAATGTGCAAAAAAATACGAAAAATGATTGAATAACAGATCTGGAAACTGATTATTCAATTCATGAATCGAATATGGCAGAAAACTTGAAATAGATTTCATGAATCGAGATTTGAATAATCAAATAAACACATCCAACAAAAAAATATGGATCTGGAATAATGAACTTGATAGAAAATGCAAAATAGCCGATGGGAAATAGCCGACTTTTACAATAGTGCCAAAATTAATTACTAATATTCATATGCAAAATATCACCAATGTTCAGGACACTACGAAAGATACTTACCTTCTGATGTACAGAAATATGGTCATCAAAAATATGTGCGGCCTCTTCAGCAAGAATAGTATTACGCCTTTGCCTCTCGGTCTTTGATCTTTCCAGCCCCTCTGGCAGCTCTAACTTCACAGGATTGATAATTTCCGACGGCATAGTATTTACCGTAGGAAAATCCACACCATCGCTGCCTTCCAACATCAATCACAACCAAGTCTCAAGTTAACAAATTTATCTAATTCAACTGAAAAACAAATTCTATTTTTGTCAGACAATTCAAATCCAAAAAGAATGAAATTAATGACTACTTAAATTTCAAAATATATCAAATTAACTCAAATTTAAGTAAACTAAGGATGATATAAATAAAAATAAGAAAACCTCAACATCTGCACAATAAATAATCCTTTCACTTCTTATCACCATAACAAACAAAGTCGCAACTAATAGAAGTTTAGTCATGCCAAATTTTAATCAATCATAGCTATACATATGAACCAATAAAGGAATAAAAATGTAAAATATCATTTCCAAAGGTTATTTTCTTAAGCTGGAAACAAAGAAAATGAGAAAAAATACAAAGGTTCTATTATGGACAAAATCACAAACAGAGAGAAAAAAAAAAGGAAAAAGAAAGTTAACCATATCTATGCTTGTAAATGGCAGCTCCTTCTCACTTGAAACCAAAAACAAATATGCTTTTCTAAACTTAACTTCATGCTCCACCTTCATCTGCCTGTTTTCAAGAATTCTCTAATCTTTCTACAATTTATGGGACAATTCAACGTGCCAATTATTTTCGTGGCCCGAAGCTTTCTCTGGGGATTTGTCTTTCGCCATCGCTGTAACTTACAGAAAAATAGATCAAATATATTTGGTCATAAAATATTAAGTAATTAAACAGAAGGAAAAAGAAGATAATATCGATTAAGAGGTTGCACGGCGATGGAGAAAAGAGGAGAGAGAAGACAGAGCGTTGGGGAGGAAATTGGCGAGGAGAGGGATCTTGGAGAGGGTAGTCTGGACGCCACAACGCCACTTCTCCTCCCAACACAATCCGAATAGTAAAGCTATTCTGGACCAAATCCGAATTAGAAAAATAAATACTCCATCAAAAATTGCAATTCTAAAATACTTGAGCAAAATGTATTCCTGAACAAAAATAAATAAATAAATAATACCCATGAATTTTCCAGGCCCCAAAACCCAATAAACATAGAATTTAAACTCCTAAATACTCTAAATCCCAATCTCAATATGTAAACACGAAAAATAAAAATGCAAAGCCCAATAAAGCCCTCACCTTTTCACAACAAAAATTGAACCTTCAACATCCTTCCGGCTCTGCCAACAAAAACCCATTATTGAAACAATTAAAAAATAAAAAATAAAACAAACTCAATTAATATATATATATCGCCGCTTAATGAATGTAGACACACTTCGCATATTTGATTAGCAGGCTATTAGATAAATAAACAAATAATTATTTATTAATCGGTATGAATTTCTTTTTTGTGAAAACAAATCTGTAAATTTTTGGAAATTCTTTGTAATATTAATCTGAAAATTTTTGTGATAACAATTAAAAATATGCATAACAATTCATATCAAAATTGCACAACCACACACCAAACTGATAAAAAAATTGAGAAAAAAAAAATCTAGATCGAACCATAAAAAAATCAATTGACCCTTCGAGATTTCCCATCTGGAATTTTCAGGGAGTAACACTCAGATTGGATATTGTAAGACAAAAGCAGGCGTTGATCTCCTCGAGACGTTATTGGGCCAGGTCGATTAAGCCCTTATTGTTCAATGCCTTGAGTAGGGTTTGTCATGTCAGCACAATCACTTCCTGTCGATACTCATCCGGGTCGATTGCAGATAGCTTGGCGATTCGAGGAAATGATTAGTCGGGGGCAAAACAGCGGGCGATTATGGCGAGGGAGGAGAGATAGAGTGTGCTAGTTTGGTGATTTACAAATGAAGGCGGCGATTATGGAGAGGGAGGAGAGAGAGAGTGAGGGGTTTAGTTATTTACATGTGAGGGCGGCGAGAGGAGAGCAGAAAAAAACTTAGAAACCCTAGATTTTTAAGGTTAGGATAAAAATGAAAAAAAGTTCTATTTTATACCTAGGCTAAAAATCCCCTAAAGGAAACATATTAATCGAACCACCATAAGCTGACAACTCAGCATCCGGACCTACAGAGTCATGACACATGTCATCCGGAGCAATGGTTAGTTGACACATAGGTTAGGGTGTCAACAGCATTAACAAATATGTGGATATAGATAGATAGATAGATAGATACATTACATATCTACATCTTTTGATTCCCATTGTTTTCCTTATTATCACTTTGTTCAATCTTTTTTTTTTTTTCTAGACAAAGATCCTAATTTGTAATTGGTCTTACCTTTCATCTCATCAAATACCAAACTTTTCATCTCACTTGCAACTTATGTTCGCTCGTGGTTGAACTTCGAATCATTTCCATTTGTTAGCTTCCATTGGAAATTTGTTTCACTTAGCTACCTTCAAAGTACTGATGCTACTGACTTGTTTTATTTTGGTAAGACTTTTTGTCGTATTCTCTCTATTTGAGACTTTAGAAATTTGAGATTCTATTTTAAGTATGTGGTTTCAATGACCAGTTACTTGTCCCTTATACATTATACATACAAGTATTTTTGATTTTCCAGTCATTTAATTCTTCACTATTTAATTTGCTTATTTCTTTTCATATGTGCGTTATATTTATTTTCGATCTAATCACACAATATTTTCAACCTCGTGCTTTATTAATATTGATCGCACTAATACTCGATTGTATTCATTTCAATCATTCCTTTATTTTCCTCACCTAGTGTATTTTTAAGATCGCTATTGGGGATTTAAGCGTTAAAATTGTCTAGACTACCTAACATGGGAATTTGGGGGCCAAGTTCCTTAAAGGAGGGGAAAATGTGAGGCCCCACCAATTTAACGCTATGATTTATTCAAATAAGTTTATTCCTACATTCTATTATTATAGTTTCATTTCATTTTAGTAACATTGTATTAAATCTGTAATTTTCAGTTTGAATACATTTGGATATCAAATATCAGTATTTGTATATAATTGACTGATTCAATATTATTATGAATTATTATCTATATAATATATTATTATTTGTATAATATTATCTATAATATATTTTAGATATTATGTAAGTTTTTATTTCTATTAAATTTCTTTCATACCGAGTAAAATACATATTACATAATTTTACCTTAACTCAATGTATTAAATCAGACCAACAATATTTAAAACCCATACCAATTACATTGGCCTAAGACTTTGAGAAGCCCAAATACTGACCCTAATATTCTAAACACCTCACAATTCCTTATTATTTCTACAACCTGATCAGATAAGGGCACAGGCCACAAATGTTTTCCTCTCATTTTCTCCTACTGCCACCTTTGGACGCGAAATCTTGTTGGCCTCATGATAAAAATTAACCGTTGGATCTTTCAAAAAATTCTTACAGTGAAAAACCCTTTTCATAAGGTTTCCAACAACACCTTCTGATTGAATATCGGTGCTCTGGATCATCGGAGAAATGCAGATGAATTCTCTGTGTGCTGCCACAACTCTTAACGATGTCGTCTAACTTTGACGGCTAATTTTTGGACAACCGCAAGTCCGATTATGATGTATTATATATGGACTTATTTGTATTGACTAGTAGTATTCTATTATATATTTAATTTTAAGAACCTATGCCTAAAAAGTCTTGATGGGGCCTCAAACCGCCGGATGTTGGTGATTACCCATTCGGTCGTTCAGACTATCAGAGTTTTATGAACTTCATATTATTCGAAAGCTCTCATCACGAGCTACATGTTTTTCATCTCAATTTTTTTTATCTGGTTTAGTGTTTTATGATATGTGTGTACTATGTGAGTGTGAGTGTTTGGTCATTTATTTTTCCGGCTGGGATGGACAGAACTTGGCCTTGGAGTGAGAAGGAGGTTGTCGAGGATTAGGGTCATCGGTTCTAGAAGGTATCAGGGCGTATGGAAACAGCAGGTGACGGGAGGGATATGTTGAGATTTGGATATGAAGGTCTGGGGTTGAAAATGAAATGGGTTAAGTGTTAGGGGGTGTACATTTGGGAATTAGATAGAATTTTAGACTTAATTGTAGTTTTTGAAAACTTCAATTTGACCCCTTTAGGTTCAATTTAGTTCCCCCCAAATTAATTTTTGATATATCTCAAATTGACCCCAAATCAAAATTTTTAAAACCTTAGATTGAACCCATGTACTTTTAAAAGTTATTAAACTTTAATTTTGACTCAATTACTTTATTAACTTTTCAAAAAATGTAAGGATTTCTTATTTTTGAGACGAAATGGATCAAACGACTTACGAATGACTTCAGATTCCAACCATAACTTCGTTACAACATTCCCTCATGCAATACGTATTTTAAATTACAACTTTACCCTTGAATTCCAAATTTACAGTATCGAGACCCGAACGTCCTCATTATCATGTTCTACGTCCAAAAATATTATTCTCACTTCCAATTGTCATAGAATTTTATATAGTACTTCATTATACATTATATTTATATGTTTTTTATTTGTATTATATTTTAGGAGATCACATGGGCTTTTATTTGGGAGTGTCGAGCCATGATGTGCAATAGATCGGGGATCTCGTGAAGCTGCATTGGTGATGCACTATATCTCAAAAGAACCTTCAACAAATGTGGGTAAATTACTTATTTTCGGGATCTTGAAAGGAAAGAAAAAGAACAATAATTTCATTGCATACACATCAATATGCATGTCGTTGTTTTCTCATATGATATGTATATTTTGGTGGGTGATGTTATTTCTTGTTAAAGTTAAATAAAAGTTACTTAAAGTTTATTATTTTATTTATCATAAAATCACTTTCCAAATCTTAGAACTTGTTACGAGTTTTATTAGATATTGGAATATTCCTTTGATATGTTTTGGAAATTGTGTATGTTTAGACTTGTGTAGTTTTATGGATTAATCGAACAGGCCACCTGTGGTTATTGATTCAAATACGTGAAGTCTATTTCCATTTTCTGTCTGGGTCAGAGATGGAAACAAAATTATGGGTTAAAGTTTTGGTATATTCCAGAATATGACGATTCTCTGGGCTTCATCCCATCGCGAAAGGGATGTCAAGCCTTTTTGAAGGGATAAAGTTATCTTTTCGGCTTCGGCCTATATGTTTTTGTATTTATTTTTAGGTGTCACCTTTCATGATGAGTTGGTGAAAATGTAAGGGTTTAGATGCTTGGCCGGCGTTAACTATCATGTTTATTATTTGTTGTCTGAATCTAGTTCTGGAGCTAAGTGCTACGTGCGGGAGTCCACCAGTTACAATCGAGCTATGTGTTACGCACGGGAGCCACCTCTATAGTATCGTGCCAGGGTGTCAATCATTTGAATATTGAATATGTGAATCTGATATTCACAAGTGTTTGTTGTTTATTGTGGGTTTTCATTCATTCATGTGCTAAGTTTACATTCATAGCATACATGAAACACTTTTGACACCAGTTCTTATTTGCAAAGACTTCAAATTTTCTTTTGTTATACAAATATACGTATTTTTTTCTAATTATATAAAACACAACTTTCTATCTTTTTAAAATATAATTTTGTAACTTTTAAAACCCAGTTGAGCTCCTTTAGCTCATTCCATGTTCTTTTTAATAATAATTTTTAAATGTTTACCAATGGGAGACATTAGTTAAGCGGACTTCCAACTCAGTAGTGACCTGACTTCAAGACTTATTGCATTTAGTATTTTCGTCAAGTCTGGAAATTTATACAATTTCAGAGGTTGCCTTGTAGATTTAGGTAAGTTTATTTTACCAGAATTATTGTATTATACTTTAGGGCATTACAGTTTCACTCAAATCGAGATTATACAACTTATACCCTTTTTGACAGCCTTGATACTTACACTTTAGTAATTCTTATTTTATTTATTTGGGGCATTACATAAACAATATATAAAACTAAATATTACTCAAGGTCTTTAATAATATAGGCCATAAAACAATACGAAAAACTAAAAATAGTAACGCATTTACTAATGATGTAGGCGAAAAACTCTAAAACAACGAGAAACTTTGTTTATCGCTATTCTTGTAATTTTTATTTATTTTTATCAACTTAGTTTTTAATAAACCAAATAAACACAGAGAGTTTATAAGGTTACTCTCTTCTATTACAACACTTCATTATATAAACGAATGTCACTCTACTCTATTCTATCACATAGAAGATTAACTCTCATCAAGATGTATAACCGTAAAACGAAGAGTGTAAATATATCAAGACTACCCCAAATAAAATGGCGAACAAAAAATAGGCTAAAGGCTCAAACGGGCATACTAGAGTCAATTTTATTTAAGTGAAGGTATTTATTGAAGAATGCTTGAAACGAATATAAGAAGTTATCAATGATTTTTTTGTCACAAACCATACGTATATAGTCCTCCACCTGGACCCAAGGCAAGTTCTAACAAACCCACATAATGAACGAATCACTCAAATAGACATATCTTCAAAATATTTTATAAGACTTTATATGAACTCACAAGCTATCTCAAGTAAATACGATAATGAAATACTCCAACAGATCCACAAGTTCAAATATAATTGTTATCAATATTGGGAACACTTTTCTTAAAATAAATAAAAAGTGAAATCTTAAAGCAAAAACACTTAAACCAAAAACTCTGCTAAAAGCAATGAAATCCTAGCATGAAACTATATGAAATGTAAGATACGGTACATTTTTCTAACTTTATTAATGTATATACTCACCCCCAAATTTAAACAAAATTATATGATATAAGGAATAGGATTTAAAAAAAAGTTGGAAAACATACAAAACACCTCTCAAAGGAGGTTAGGGGCGATTGGAGCACCGAGACGAGCTCTCCTCTTTGTATTCATCTGAGCTCAAAATTATTTGATAGGATTTTAAGTAGAATTACAATCCTATTTATTTGATGTTTTATGTAAAATAGTTATTTGCCTTTTCTGGACTCTAGTGTTAGTTAGAATGTTTAGTTAGTTAATCCAACAAGTACTAGAGTCTTTTATTTTGATAAGTCTTTCTCTTTTAAAGATAAGTATCAAATCTTTGTTGTGTTGAACAAGGACTCTTTCAAGGAAGTTGGGCTATAAGTATCACTTGGCATTTTGGTGAAAACTACGATGGTGAAGACGAGAAAAACAGAAAGCTAATTAAAATCTAAAAATATGTATTAAAAAAAGGATATATTACACAGATTAAGATTCGTGTGATGATCACATACAAATATTTGTATTTTTGAAATGTCCAACTTAATGTACCAAAGAATTGACCTACATTTTGGATAACGAGATTTCAAATACAACAATAAATTATGATATTGTTCGTCCAAACAAAGCAACAAAGTTGCGAAAGATCATCAAAATCGAAAGGTTGAGGGGTGGACACTACTTATTTTTTCGAATAATTCTCTGTATATTTTTTGACAAAAAAAGTACGTGAATCATCACATAAGATTTTGTACGATGGATTCACTTTTTTCCTTAAAAGTATTATTTTTTGACTATCAAACCTCTATTTTTATACAAAAAAAATTCTTCGTATATATTATATTATAAATTAATCTAATATACAATATGGATTCACTTTTTTCCTAAAACTATTATATCTTAACTATAAAATCGCTATTTTTACACACACAATAAAGTGTTAATCTTTGTAATATATTATTTTTAGAATTCTAGAGTAAAATCTTGAATTAAATTGCATCAAAGTATTAATCCAAGGGAATACTTGGATTCTTCTTAGGCTTACAAACCCAAGTAATTGCTTGGAAATTAAATTTAAAATCTAGAGAGAGAAGTCTTAATCCCAAACCCAAGCTTGGGTTGGGAGGATTGGGAGATCATTTACAAAATGAGAGTTGGGTTCTATTTATACTAGATTCAATTGGGTTAAATGGCCCAAATTGGCCTTAAAAGGCTTGATTTTCCTAGGTTTGACCCAGGTTTGACCCATTGGCGTTGTTGTTGGCGTGTGCCAGAGCAGGGGCTGTCGAGGAGTTTGGCGTGGAAGCTGGTAAACGCCAAGGAGCTGTGGCGCAGGATTTGGCGAGGAAGCTGGCAAATGCCAGGCGCTACTGGGAGGCGCTGGCTTGGGTTTTGGCATCTCCTGGCATGCGCCAAGGGCTGCTGGGGGCGCTGGTTTGGGTTTTGGCTTCGCCTGGCATGCGCCAAGGGCTGCTGGGGGCTTTGGCTTGCCTTGGCAAGGCTTGGCGAACATTCCAGAATGTTTGCCACTTTTGAAGCTTGTTTTGGCACAACTTTTGGCAATTCTTGGCATGGCTTGGCTTAGACTTTGGCCTTCAATGTTTCCACCTTTAAAAATAGGAACTTTCAACATAAAACCCAAAGAATTTCACCAAACCTCAAATCAATTGAACCCATTTAACCAAATTAAATATAAAATCAACAAGAAACAAGAAATAATAAAATAAGAGAAATAACCTAGAAAACTTACTAATTGACTCAAAAACTAATAAAAACAATATAAAACCCTAATTAAAAATACGAGAAAAACACCACAATTACATGTAAAACATTCGCCACGAACATCGAGGGGCACATATCTTGGAAGGGAGCCCAAGTCATATCCAACCTCCGGAGTCATCATTATTTTGAACAGCGAGCGAGAGGATTTCTTTGATGACCTGGGTTTCCTTGGACTCATATTCAAAAGTGGAGTGAACTTGGTTTTCTAAATATGAAGGGTTTCCTTGTTGAAATTGTATAGACAAGACCTAGAGAGATTCCTAACATCTTTATACACAAAACTCAAATGTGTGGTTAGTGTTAGTGTGATAACATTAATAACAAAAGCAAGGCCTGGAAAAATAGGAGAAGATAAGCCCACTACATAAGCCCACTCCCCCTTAACAAAACCACTCACACCGAAAGGCCAACCCACTAACAACAATCCTGAAGTCACAAGCTAACACGAGTTAACCAAGCGCAACATAATCTTATATTCACAAGACTCTGATTATAACTCACTGGACGAAGAGACATCAAAAATATAATAAGATTTGAGTAAGAGAAAAACTGACTTTTGTTATGAGCATATCTTCACTTATAAAAACTGAAAGAACAAAATTCACCAAACATGCATATCTTGAAGGTATGCCTAAAAGGAATGACCTAAAAAAAACGTATAAGATTCACAACTGCAGTAGAATGTTGGTTCTTGTGTGATGGCATTGGTACTGACACCCAATCAACAAAGTCAATGAACTGAAAATCCTTAACTCGATGAATGACTATGTCATTTATGTTTGATGATATTATGTTCGGGAGTAAAGTAATCTCCGCTCAATCTATGTACTATGAATCCAAGAGTAAGATTATTTGAAGTTCAGCACATTGGCATGATAAATTATCATCCATGAATTGATGGCTGGGACATCCTTCAAACCTCTATTTCATTTATTATGCACACCGAGAGAAAAATGTGTTTCTGCGAGAGTTAGCTCACAATTGTTATTTCGATATTTTTCAGACTCCTTTGACATCACACTCAAACCATCAATATTCCTGTATATGTGAGTTTGTGGAAGAACTAATTTATGTTATAAAAAATAAAAAAATACATGTTGAAAAAGTATGTTGCAGCTGATGTTGCTAGGGATGCTACAACATATCCAATAACGAATTAAACAACACATAAGCCGAGAGACTTACTTAATCTGGAAAACCCCTCGTAATCTAATACTTTGGTGAATATGTCAGCAATTTGATGTTCAGTTCCAATTAATATGCTCAATACTCACAATATTTCTCTTAACCAAATCTCGAATGAAATGATGCCTGATGTCCATTTGTTTTGTTCGAGAGTGTTGTACTGGATTTTTTGAAATATCACTGGCACTTGAATGATCACATAAAATAGTAAGGATATGACTTTATAACCCATACTCCTCTATCATTTGTTTCATCCAGAGCAGTTGAGAACAAGCACTACCAGCAGCTACATATTCAGCTTCTGTCGTTGATAGGGACACACAATTCTGTTTCTTACTATACCATGAGGCAAGATTATTTCCTAGAAAGAAACAACCCCCTGTCGTACTCTTCCTATCATCTGCATCACCTGCCCAATCATAATTAGTATATCCAACAAGATTAGAATTAGTGTCTTTAGTATACCAGATTCCTAGATTGCAAGTGCCAGCAACATATCTAATTATGCGTTTTAGAGCCTTTAAGTGAGTTTCTTTAGGATTAGCCTGATATCAAGCACACAAGCAAACACTATACATGATATCGGGACAACTTGCAGTTAAATACAAAAGACTGCCTATCATACTCTTGTACACAGTGTGATCAACACTTTCACTAACATCGTCTCTGGTCAGTTTTTTACTTGAACCCATGGGAGTTTCATGTGTTTTGCACTATCTAACCCAAAATGTTTCACAATATTCTTAGCATACTTAGCCTGAGATAAGAAGATTCTATTTTTAAGCTGTTTGATCTGCAGTCCTAAGAAGAAGGATAACTCACCTTCCATGCTCATTTCATAGGTAGTAAACATGCTCTTCACAAAATCTCTGAGCAGATTATCACAGTTTGAACCAAACACAATGTCATCAACATAGGTTTGAGCAATTAGTATCTTGTGGCTTCTTTTCAGAATGAACAAAGTTTTATCTACTTCACCACATTCAAAATTCATTTGAAGGAGATGTTGTGTAAGCCTCTCATACCAGGCTCTAGGAGCTTGTTTTAGTCCATAGAGGGCCTTTTTTTAGTTTGAAAACATAATGAGGTTTATGAGGATCTTCAAGAGCCCTAGGCTGCCCAACATAAGTTTCCTCATTTAAAACACCGTTTAAGAAAGCACTTTTTATGTCCATTTGGTGATCAGTAATGTTCAAGTGACAAGAAATTGCCAAAAGTAATCTAATTGACTCAGTTCTAGCTACAGGAGTAAATGTTTCATAAAAGTCTATACCTTCAACCTGAGTATAACCTTGAGCCACCAGTATAGCTTTGTTTCGCACGATGTTCCCTAATTCATCAAGTTTGTTCCTGAAGATCCATTTCGTTCCAATAACATTTCCAGCATTTGGTCGTGGTACCAAGTCACATACATCATTTTTGGCAAACTGATCCAATTCTTCTTGCATGGTATTTATCTAGTACTCATCTCTAAGATATTCTTCCACTTTCTTGGCCTCTATAGTAGACACAAAACAAGAATAATTGGTTAGTGATAAACATGAAGTCATACATACCAATTTTACCATCTCCTTTAAATTAATTTGCTTCTTTCGCATGCTTCTTTTATTCAAGGATACAATAACTTGAGAGGTAGGATGATTCCTCTGTATCCAGGAGGAAATGTCTCTGTCATGAGGGTCAGAGATTGCTGCATCAATCTGATCCTCTTCAGACTTAGTGGTTTCACCATCAGCATCTGCATGAACCTGCGATGTTGGTTCAGGTGTTGCAACACTCTCAGTGACAGTAGGTGCAATTTCAGAGGATCCCCTTGGTGTGATTGAGGGAAGCAACTGTGGACTCCGAACCAGATCAACCACATCATCTTCAGTAGAATTTCTAGAGATAGCTACTAGTTCATCAAACCTGACATTCACGGACTCAAGCATAACACGAGTTCTAAGATTAGAAACCCTATAGGCATGGCTGTTCATTGAATATCCCAAAAAGATACGCATGTCACTTTTAGAATCAAATTTAGTTAAGTAAGATCTATCATTCAGTACATAGCACACACAACCAAACACATGGAAGTAATTCAGATTAGGTCTCTTTCCAACAAGAATTTCGTAGGGTATTTTGCAAGTACCTACCCTAAAGTAGACTCGATTTGAAATGTGACACGCAGTATTAAGAGCTTCAGCCCAAAACCTTTTTAACAGATTTTTAGAGATCAACATGGTTCGAGCTATTTCTTGTAAAGACCGATTCTTATGCTCAGCTATTCCATTTTGTTGAGGCGTAATTGGTGAGGAGAACTCATGAGAGATTCTGTATTTGTCACAAGAAACTTGAACGATGAGTTCTCAAACTCTTTACCATGATCAGTTCTAATTCGACCAATTTGCAAACAAAATTTGTTACTGACACGTTTTGATAGTTTTCGAAAACTTTCAAAAGTCTAAGACTTTTCACGAAGGAACTCAATCCAGGTGAAGCGAGAAAAATCATCAACAATAACAAACGAGTATTTCTTACCACCAATACTTTCTACCTCAATTGGACCCATAAGATCCATGTGGAGCAGTTCTAGACAGCGAGTGGTGTTGAAGTGTTGGATCACTGGATGAGACACCCTGGTTTGTTTTCCCTTTTAACAATCTCCACATATGGATGGGTTTTTGATGACCAGCTTGGGAACTCCTCTTACAGCTTCAGACTTGACAAGTTTACTCATCATCGTATAGTTAACAAGTCTCATCTTCTGATGCCATAATTCGGACTCTGAGGGTTGTACGCTTGACACCAGATCTTGCTGTTGACCTTGTAGCAGTTGTTCGTTGTTCGTGTCCCAGTAAGGATGCATTGATCAGAGTTATCAAAGACTTCACATGAATCTCGGCTGAACTTCACATGAAGATCATTGTTGCATAGCTAACTGATGCTTATGAGGTTGGCAGCCAGTCCCTTAACAAGTAGAACATTCCAAAGTTTAGGTAACCCTTCAACATTTAAGGTTCCTTTTCCTACAATTTGACCATGCGCACCGCCACCGTATTGAAATCTCCCACCATTGTGCTGAACAACGTTAGTCAAGTGTTTAGCCGAACCTGTCATGTGCCTGGAGCATCCACTATCGAAATACCACGAATCTTCAACACCGGACTTTGGAGAGATACAAATCATGTTGCATCGGGTGTCATCCTTTTTTGCCCACACCATTCTGCCTTTGTGAGTAGTGTTAGTCCTAATGTTGGAACTTACATTCACTGATATTGTCTTGATACCGAGAGAGGATGCTCTTTCTGACTTTAGTTTTTTACAAAATAGTCTGATATGTCCAGGTTTCGAGCAGTGATAACAAACATGGGTACGCTTCCTTCCTTGATCTTCTTCATAGAAACATATCCTTCTGAAGAATTTTCACTTTCTTTGACAAAAGTTGGGGCCTCAAATCCTATCCCGTGCCTGATCATAGTTTCAATAAATAGGATTTCATCAAGTTTAGTTGATCTAGTGTTGAGTTTCTTCAGTGTCATCATAGCTGCTGAAAGTTCACCCCTCGTTCTATCAAATTCTTCTTCTCGTTTGGTCAGAAGAGCTTCTAGACGCAAAACCACGGATTGTTGATCTTTTTCTGCACGAGTCAGTCTCTCATTTTCTTTAGAGAGAATTTTGACCTTCTGAAGTAGTTTGCACCAATTCTCATCATCTCTTCGTAGGCAACATCAAAGTCTTCATTTTCATCACTTTCCGTTATGGTGAATAAGTTAAGACACAAAATGTCACTCGTACTGTCAGTGTCATCCCAGAAAACACAGGCGTTCATGGCAGTAACCAACTCGGCTTCTTTTGATTCATCGTCATCTTCTCCATCACTCATGGCGATCAGGTTCCTTTTTCTTATGGTGTTAGCACACTCATACTTGTAATATCCGAAGCTTCTGCACTCATGGGATTGAACAGTGTCCAAATCCTTAGTGTTTTTTTGATTTATGGGCTTAGACTTAACACTTATAAGAGTCACATCTCTTCTTTGGAACCTATTGATAGACTGACCCAATGGTTTAGGAGTGGTAGGTTCAGATGGAGACTTGAGGTGCCTGTTCAAAGGTTTTCTTGAGTTATTCTTTTTATTCAGAAAATCATTGAATTTACTGGTGATGAGAGCAATGTCATCCGCATCTAAATTTTCATACTGAGCCTCATAAGCTATGGTAGCAAGATCGAGGTCTTCATCTTCAGAATCTGGGGCTGAAATCAGAGTAATGCTTCTCCCTTTTGGTTGCTTGATTTTTAATTCCATCTCGTAAGTCTTTAAGGATCCAACAAGTTCATCAAAACTCATGAAAGAAGTGTCTTTAGCTTCTTCAATGGAAGTGATCTTCATGTTGAATTTTTCTGTCACCGATCACAGGAATTTGCTTACTATCCTTTCATTTGAGATGGGGATCCCCAACGATTGACATTCATTTGAAATGTCAAGAAGCTTTGCACTGTATATGGCAATGGTTTCACTTTCCTCCATTCTTATTACTTCAAATTGTGTTGCCAACATTCTTATTTTCGTTCGTTGGACTCCTTTAGACCCTTCACAAAAGAGTTGTAGAGCATCCCTTGCTTCTTTAGCCATCTGAAGATTAGAGATGATTCTATACATAGAAACATCCACAAAGCTATAGAGAGCATTTAAAGCTTTGGTGTTTGCATTCGAAATAGCAAGTTTTTCTGCAGTTCATTCAACCTCATTTTTTAGAATGACGTCACCATCTGGATCGTCTATCCTGGGAGCCTCCCATCCAGTTAGGATTTCGCGCCAAGATCTTTCATCCATAGTTTTTATGTAGGCTTGTATTCTAACTTTCCAGATTACGTAATTTGTTCCATCCAACATAGGAGGTCGGATTGCAGCGTTCATTACCGTATCCATTATTTTTCCTTCAAAAATACGTAGGACTGAGTTTTGGCTCGGTGCTGGGTGAGAGTGCTCGGCCGCTGTCGGCAGCTGTGGGCAGGACTGAGCGGGCGTGGCCAGGCGGGTTTGGCAGGCGTGGCGCGCGGGCGTCAACAGCGCTCGACAGTGCATGCGGGCGTGTGCTGGGCGCTGTGCTCGGACACTGGGTAACCTAGTGTTAAAACACGTACCCAGTGTCAGTGGTAATTCTTCAAAATCGAGACCCAATTTCGCTAAAACTCCACTCGTACACCCACACTCGACTATATCCAGACCAGAATACTTCAAAATACCTAAATTAAACATAAAATTAATTAATTAAACCCATTAATCCATATTAAGTATAAAATCAAAGAGAAACTCGAAAAACAACAAAATGAGAAAACAAATGAAAAATCTAATAAAACTCGACTCAAACCCACTAAAGATGACACTAAAACCTAATTAAAAACACTAGAAAAATACCACAATTACATGCAAAACAGCCCTCCCGACAAGGAGGAGATTGTTTTGGTGGACCCTCCCGTTATCTTTCCACCTTGATCAGAAAGGGAGTACGTAGAGCTAATGACGTAAAACAAGCGCTTCTTGGGAGGCAACCCAAGTTCTTCTCGTATATTTCTTTTATTTTCTTTCTTTCTTCTTAATATGAAAATCCAGAAATATTTGAAAAATTGAAAAACAAAAAAGTATTTTGTTGAGATTCATGTACATATTTTTCTTGAGTTTTTAATTTCGTGTGACTTTCTTGTATATTGTGTTGTTTTCCAACTTCAACCTTGGGCGATTGGATAAGTGAGTAGCGTTCATGAAGTCGGGAGATACTAGCCATGCTCGATTTTTACTTAGATTGCTTAGACGCCTAGGTGGACCCCACCGAGCTCGACCAAAACTCGCTCGATTAAGGAAGTTTCTATTCCCCCTCCTTTTACTTGGTTTTCATTAAAACACGGGTAATATATGGTTTAAGCGTGGGGTGGGTAGGTGGTTAGGGTCCCAGTTTTTGTCAAGCATGATTTGTTGTTCTTAACTCGAGCCTTGGAAAAGTGACGCTTACTATTTGCACATTTGTATGGTTAAGTCGATTTTTATGTCGATTGTGTCTTTATTACATTATTGAACAACTCCACGTGCTTGGAAGTTTGAATAGTTTACTTGTCGGGTTTTTGCATGTTTATAGCCTCTTGTGTGAGGGGTTGAATTTCTGTGCTTCGTCCAAACCCGCCTTATATATATATATAATCAACATTTTCTCGTGAAAAGATCGTAAATCTCTAACATCTCTTTTGATTTTGCTCCCAAATTCGGTGCAAACTAGTGAGTAGCCTTGTGTGATTTATCGGCTTGCTTGCTGTTTTATGGAAATTGCATTGAGAAGGTTTGATTTTGCTCGTACATGATTGAATTTGGAAATGAGATCGAGGCACATATATCACCCTTATTCCGGCCATATCAATATATATAAGCTACTTAAAAATCCCAAATGAGCCCCCTTGAGCCTATGTCCCGTTTCTGGTTAACTGAGCTCGATTTTAGCTCTTGTATCTTCATAATTTGTGAGGTAAGAGTGTATGATTAGTTGGCGAGAAATGTGAGGGAAATCGATTGTTGGTTTCAGGTTTGAGTTGCTTATACACAAAAAAATTCAAAAAAAAAAGAAGAATAACACTCCAACACAAATCACGGAAAGTGATAAAGCGTGCGTTTAAGTAAAAAGCCTAATTTAAAGGCTAAGTTTAGTAAAAAGAAGCAAATTCAAAAAGCTTCTATGTGTTGTGAAATAAATTCGGAAAGTGTGTAAATATACGAAAGAGTTTTGAAGGAAAGTTTGGTGAATTGGGAAAGGTGAAGCGATTATAAGCTTCGGGTTTTAGAAATTAGGATTTTTTGTTTTATTGATCACGTTCGATCGTGTGTTAGACACTATATCCAAATGTTCCATACCTTACCAAAGAGACAACATTACAACCCATAATAAAGACCTCTTTCGATTCTTATTTGGTCATGTACTATGGGTGATTTTGAGTTTCTGATTTGTGAGATCTTGACGAGATGCATGCATTGTCCGATTCGAGCGTATACACTGTTAGAATAAGGTGACCAACAAGCCAACTTGTGGCTGTGGTCTGACCATTTTCTTGTAATACAATCGGTTTTTATTCGTAATAATATCTTTTTTATACATATTGGCATTCCATATCTTTTATCCCATGCTAGTTGCATAGGTATGGTCCTGATGAAGTTACTTTATTACGGTGGATTGGTCTAAGCAGAACCGTGAGATAATCCAGCACGTAATGTAACTCGTCGAACTTGTTCCTAGTCAAAGGGTTACGCCATAATGAGGATACAGGGCCTTTCCCATTAAGACAGTACTTAGTTT
>BMAC01001490.1:61475-108873 GCA_014905375.1 Phtheirospermum japonicum
CCACGACTACCCGCCGCCGCTTCGCCGCCGTCGCGTCGCTCCTCCTCCGCCTCGCTGTCACTGTGAGGTAAATATGACAATTCGTACATATATATATGTGATATATAACTGTTTGTATATATATATATGTATGTGAGATATATATGTGTGTGATGTGGGGTTTTTAATGCATGATGCAGTACATTCTTTAATATATATATATGATAAGTATGTGTATGATATATATGTATAAATAAGCATGCTGTTGTATATGTATTATACATATATTATGTTTGATTATATGTATGCTGTGGATGTATGTATGAGATATGTATGTGTGTGATGTGTTGTTAATGATGCATGCTTGCATGCATATGTAATATAATATATATACATAAATAATATGGTTAATGTTGATTAATATATTATACATACATATATATATATATATATATATATATATATATATATATATATATATATATATATATATGTTTATGTTAATGTATATATAATATATAATTATATATATGATTAATATATTAATATATATATAATTGTTATATATAAGTTTAATATATTAATATATATATATATATTATTGTTATATATATATATTTTATATAAACGTATCATGCTCGTTCGATTTTGAGAAAATCAAATTGTTTCTATTTATTAAAAGCAATTAAAACATTGTTTGAATTAATTGATTATAAAATTGGACCGTCGTCAATTTGAATTTGATTCAAATTACTTTTATTTTAAAAATCTTTATTTTCCGCTGCGCGACGGTACCATCAAATCCCATCATACACGTCCCATATGACAAACACTTGAGCGAATTGAGCGAACACCCTCAAAAATTCCATTTGAGAGGAAGTTATCGATTTGGTTTTCATTTTAGGAAGAGTAATACGAGCAATGCTTGACGATAACGATTTTATGTTGATACTTTCATCATATTAATAAGGATAAGCGCAAGAGTTTTTCTTTTTGCATAATGTTCATTGCATGTACATTCTCGATTCTTTTCGCTGTTCGAGGACAAACAAACCGATAAGTGTCGGGTGGTTTTTTTGCATGTAATTGTGGTGTTTTTCTCGTATTTTTAATTAGGATTTTATATTGTTTTTACTATTTTTTGAGTCGATTAGTTAGTTTTCTAGGTTATTTCTCTTGTTTTATTGTTTCTTGTTTCTTGTTGATTCTATATTTAATTTGGTTAAATCGGTTCAATTGATTTGAGGTTTGGTGGAATTCTTTGGTTTTTATGTTGAAAATTCCTATTTTTAAAGGTGGAGGCATTGAAGGCCAAAGTTGAAGCCAAGTCGTGCCAAGAATTGCCAAAAGTTGTGCCAAAACAAGTTTCAAAAGTGGCAAACATTCTGGAATGCTCGCCAAGCCTTGCCAAGTCAAGCCAACACCCAAGCCAGCGCCCCCAGCAGCCCTTGGCGCACGCCAGGTGACGCCAAAACCCAAGTCAGCGCCTCCCAGCAGCGCCTGGCGTTTGCCAGCTTCCTCGCCAAATCCTGCAGCGCCTGGCTTTTGCCAGCTTCCTCGCCAAATCCTGCGCCACAGCTCCCTGGCGTTTGCCAGCTTCCACGCCAAACTCCTCGCCAGCCCCTGCTCTGGCGCACGCCAACAGCAACGCTAATGGGTCAAACCTGGGTCAAACCTAGGAAAATCAAGCCTTTTAAGGCCAATTTGGCCCATTTAACCCAATTGAATCTAGTATAAATAGAACCCAACTCTCATTTTATAAATGACCTCCCAATCCTCCTAACCCAAGCTTGGGTTTGGGATTAAAATCTCTCTCTCTAGATTTTAGATTTAATTTACAAGCAATTCCTTGGGTTTGTAAGTCTAAGAAGAATCCAAGTATTCCCTTGGATTATTACTTTGATGCAATTTAATTCAAGTTTTTTACCCTTCTCTTTTAATTCAAGTAAGCTTTCTTTATTTTTATGCTTTGTTCTTTAATTTCATGCTTGCTCTTCAATTTATGCTTTTTACCTTAGATCTTTGATTTCTTGCTTGATCTTGTGAATTGACTATATAATTTAGATGAGTGACACATTTAGAGCATAGATCGAGTCCTTAATCGTTTTTATTTCAAGTCTTTCATATGCTTTATGTTAATTTTAGTTTTCATGCATTATTTCATGCTAAATCATAGATTCGCTCTTTGTTGCTTGTTATTTTTCATAAAGTTTGAAACTTTCACGTCAACTTTTCTTGATCTTTCTATTCATGCTTTCGATTTGTGTTAATTTGCCTTATTTTGAGTTTTTATGCATAGTTGTACCTTGTGCTTGCATGCTTGTACTTGGTGAAACATTGCATTTTCTTGCTTTTTTTCATTATTGCTTTGCATTTTCATATTAAGGCATACGACGAGGCATCCGAACAACTTGCTATTTCAATTCCTAGAATAGTTTAGATAGGTTAATTGTTTTATCTTCATTTTCTTTTTATTTCTTCAAGATACAAACACTTTGATTTCTTCAATCGAATCGATTCCCGATAATACCAAGCCATGAACCCGTTGATACTTTCAACACCACTAAAACTCTTCTAACAGCGAACACGGGGCTCCTCCGGCTGTCAACACGGGGCTTCTTCTGCAACACAGAGTCCTAATCCCGAAGTCCCTTCTACCCAATCATCACCACCAAATTCTTCTGCCGGACTGGATCTGATTCCCATTGCTGATACAGCAGAGCCTTACGCCTCTATTCTTCCAGGTAATCCGGGCAACGAAATTGATGTCGATAACTTTCCCAATCTGGAATTTATTACAGAAACATTCGGAAGAGTTGGGAATCCCTTATTGAAATGTTCACGGTGTCTGCGTAGGGTAGACCCGGGATACCTACCAGAGGCTGTCCCCAAGATCCAGTCGAGTGGGACCAAACGTGCCTTGTTGGCGAGAATGTCTTTTGCCAAAGACATCATTGAATATGAGACTGATAGTGATGACTCCGATTATGCTCCGCTTGAGGGTTTTGTTGTAACAAAGGAGGAGATTCCCACCATGCCGTTATTTCCTGATTCTGAAGTGGAGATGGTGCGTAAGTTTAGGGCCAAGAGGCAACGTCTCACCCCTCAGAACATGGTGGCACCTGATTCTAATCCAATGGAGACCGATGGAGAAGAACTATTATCTGATGAAGATGCTCCGTTGGCATCTCTATTGTTGAAAATGGGAAAGTCAGCTCCTGTGCAAGCCACTTTAAGTTCTGCGGCGTCTGCTACTGTGAATTCAAGTCCTCTTGCTATTGAGTCACCCTCCAGCTCCAGTCAGTCTTCTGAAAGGACTGTCTCATTTGAAGCCCCTGATGTTAGTGAAGATGCTGGCACACCACTGCCAGAAAATGCTCCAGAGACTGCCAGTACACCTCCCGATACTCCCGCTCCTGCAAAGAGTACCTCTTTCACGAGTTCCACTGCATCTGAAAATTCGGATGATGCTGACTTTGAAGTTCAACAAGTGAATCTTGAAGATACTGTTGATGAGGATCCAGAGAAGGAAGAGGATGAATCCAACAGATTTTTTTTGGAGGAGGATTCAGATGATGAGGAGCTGGAGGTAAGCAAGGCTTATGCCCCTCGGTTTTATACCAGTGAGGCCAAGGAGAAGTACAATGCATTGCACAACAGGGTGATGATCGAGGAATGGAGGGTTGATCATGGACTTTTTGAGAAAAAGAATCTGAATAAATTTTTTTAGTAGAAAGGCCTGACATCGACGATGACCACTGCTATGCCATATCTGAGGGAGGCCGTACTTGAATTTTATGCCAATATGCTTCCCTCAATCTCAAATCAGCTTTCTGAGAAATATGGTAAGGTTTTTGTGCGTAGTAAAATCTATTCTTTCTCGTCCTCTGTTATTAATGAGTTCTTTGAGACTGAAGATTATGAGGAGGGTGTCACAGTTGATGATTTTGATGAAGTGGCTAAATCTTTGACTGGTGGGCAAATGACGAAGTGGCCTAAGAGTTTTCTCAGCTCTCATTTGACTTCACTCTACTCCATTCTCCACAAAGTAGTCGTGTGCAATTGGGTCCCTACAACGAATACAACCACAGTCACCCGCTCACAAGGACATGCCTTGTTTCATATTGGAATGGAGATGCGGTTTAATTTTGGCCAAACTGACACAACAGCTACGAAAGTTATTTTACCCTTTCCATCTCGTATTTATTCTATTTTGTATGATCAAGGACTACAGAATTACGATGGCGAACATTTCAGTGGTGAGCCCGGGCTCTTTGGTCTCAGCCACAAACATCTTGAAGGAACTTATCGCATCGTTGATTTGCCGCTGGTGTTTTATGATGATAAGGATATAAATGCCTCCTCTGATGCTTCTTTGGATGTGGGTCCCAGTGTCACTAACACAGGGACTAACACACTTCCCTCTATCCCCATTCCTGTTTCTGATCTACAAGTTCAGCTGCATTTGGTAGATCAACAAATTACTGGAGCTCGGGACCATCTGAATGGGCTGGTACAATTGCGGGCATTATATTCCAAGGTGCTCCTTTTGTAGTCTGGACAAAAAGGGGGAGATGACGAAGAGGAGGAAGAGGAGGCTGGAAAGGCTGGAAAAACTGGAAATGACAATGAGGGACTGCTGGCTGCTGCCACTTCTGTGATTGACAAAGGCAAGGGGAAGATGGTTGATGCTGACAAGGAGACTGCTGGTGATGAGGTTCCTACTCCTCGGAGGTCGAAGAGGAACAAGGCACACAACTCCTGAACTATTTTTTTACGAATTCTGAAGATACTGTTTAAACTTCTTTTGGTTGGTTTATTTTCGTAGTTTGCTGGATTATGTTTTTTTTTTTTGTTAGTAATTGTGTTACTGTCTTTTACGCTATCATTTTGGCAGTCCTCAATAATTCGGGGGAGTTATTGGCTAAGTAACTCAGACGAAGTTGGCTTTAGCTAAGTTTTATCCAGAAAGGCAAAAGGGGGAGATTGATAGGATTTTTGATTACGTAGAATTATAATCCTATTTATTTGATGTTTTATGTAAAATAGTTATTTGCCTTTTCTGGATTCTAGTGTTATTTAGAATGTTTAGTTAGTTAATCCAGCAATTACTAGAGTCTTTTATTGTCTTTCTCTTTTAGAGATAAGTATCAAATCCTTGTAGTGTAGAACACTCTTTCAAGGAAGTTGGGCTATAAGTATCACTTGGCATTTTGGTGAAAACTACGATGGTGAGGACGAGAAAAACAGAAAGATGATTAAAGCATCTACTGCTCCATTTTAGAAAGCTCTTTGAGTTCGTGTGTGATCGACGAGAAGGTTTTAAGGAGCATCTCTTTTTCATCTTTTGATCGTATTACTAGAATTCTATTTTCTTGGTTTGTAAAATATTTCTAGTAATATATCTTTTGGCCTAAGGTCACGATCTGTGAGTTTAGTTTAACTCACAGATAAAAATTATTCCTGTGCCCTTCTACTTTGGCAAGTTTGATAGTCAAAATGTTTCAACATCACGATTAACATTAGTGTTACGTACTTTTATTCAAGTTGTTGAAAACCTTAAAAAATTTCATGATTATTCTGTAATCATGACACATGAACTTACCTCTCTCTTCACGGGTTTCCTTCTCCTCTAGTTGACTTGCTTGGGTCAACTCTTCTCAAATAAATGTCAAATGATCGCTTGAGGACAAACCCAATTCAAATACTATATATATATCTACCCTATATATTAATGCAAAATCCTCATATCCTATGTGTTTGCTTCTCATGCTTCGTTAGCTTTGGAAAAAAATTTGGTGCTTCGGTGTCATCCGAGCCTAATATTAACCCAATTTAGTATTTTCCTTTTTATATATTTACCTACTTTAATACTTTCCTAATTCAATACTTTTCTTTTATTACATCTTACCTACTATAATACTTTCTTTAACATATTTGTCCAATTTAATATCTTACTTTTATTCTTCTAATATAAAAAATAAGAAATTTATATCTAATTAGGAAAAATATATATAAGTTGAATTAATTTTTATTTACAATAAAAGTTGAAATAATTTTATTATAATTCTAAATATTTATATAAGAAATATATGAGTAATATAAAGTTATTACAAAAAGGAAATAAATATAAAATATAAACTTAAAGTTTTTTTTATCTAATCCCAATAAAATAAATTGAAATTAATATTAAAAATATATATGAAAAACTATTGTTGCACCAAACAAAAAACAAAGTGAAATGAAAAAGATAACATAATACTAATACTAATACTAATACTAATACTAATAATAAATTATTATGCCTAAAAAAATAAATATTAAATATATTCTAAATATTTTTATCTAATTCAAATATAATGCATTAATACATATATATTATATATCTGCACGAACAAATTAGTATTTCACGCAGAAAAAAAATTAAAATAATATTACATATACTACAAGTTAGATGCACGACATTTTTTTCAATAGAATTATCAGTGTCTGATAAATTTAATATTTTATATCACATACTCACATGTAACACGCGGGTGTTGTATATTTTACATTTTTTCAAACTCAATTTTATACGGGTTTCCCGTTATTATTAAATATTGATTAGACATCGATACAATGCGACACGAGTTGAGAGTATGACATCCGTTTATGTTCTCAAAGTATATAAGTAATATTATTAACGAATTTAACCTAAACATTAAAATACAAAATAACGTAATAATAATTAATAAGTAGAGATTAGGCACGGGTTTAGAATGTGACCTTTTTTTGAATTTTTATAAGTATGTAAATAAATTATTAATGAATTGAATCTAAGTATGAAAATAAAAATTTAATAATTATAATAATTAATAAATAAATTAAACATGTACAAGGCAAGAGTTGAGAATATATCATTTGAATTTCTCATTTTACATAAAAATTTGTAATTATCACAAATATTTTTTATATTTATCTTTTGATAAATCCCGTGTAATACACGGGTATTAAACTAGTATATATATATATATATATATATATATATATATATATATATATATATATATATATATATATATATATATATATATATATATATATATATATATATAGAGAGAGAGAGAGAGAGAGAGAGAGGAGTGGGTTCACGTGAAAATTAATACCACATAATTATTAGTGTGGTTTACTTCTTTAATAAAAAGTTGTCACTTTTTAAGTATTACTTATAAATATAAAAATATTAATTTGTATTTTAAATAAAAATAATCAATAATTATTGTATATGAGGTTAATATATGTATTAATTTATAATATAATATAACAAATGACACTTTATTGTGTGTGTAAAAATAGCGGTTTTATAGTTAAAATATAATAGTTTTAGGAAAAAAGTGAATCCATATTGTATATTAGATTAATTTATAATATAATATATACGAAGGATTTTTTTTTTGTATAAAAATAGAGGTTTAATAGTCAAAACATAATACTTTTAAGGAAAAAAGTGAATCCATCGTACAAAATCTTGTGTGACGATGCACATACTTTTTTTGTCAAAAAATATACAGAGAATTATTCGAAACAATAAGTAGTGTCCACCCTCAACCTTTCAATTTTGATGATCTTTTGCAACTTTGTTGCTTTGTTTGGACGAACAATATCATAATTTATTGTTGTATTTGAAATCTCATTATCCAAAATGTAGGTCAATTCTTTGGTACATTAAGTTCGACATTTCAAAAATACAAATATTTGTATGTGATCATCACACGAATCTTAATCTGTGCAATATATTCTTTTTTTAATACATATTTTTAGATAAAAGTTTCATTTTTACTCTAAAAAGTATTTCTTTTATATATTATATTATAAAATGATACATATCAAATTAATATATATAATTTAAGATGTAAACTGTAAAGTTATACATTTAAAACTTAAAAGTGACACTTTCAAAAAAAAAATTGATGATGATTTTTATTTAAGATGCAAATGTCATAATTGATACTTCAAAAAAAATGTTATAACTTTTTATTTAAAATGTATAACAATATTTTTAGGGCCAAAAGTGATATATTAAAAGAAAACGTGACTTTATAATTTTTCTAGTTAAATGCAAATACTTGATTAATACGTGAAGTGCTCTCTAATGCAAAGTGTCACTTTCAGCTATAAAGTGTCGGTAATAAGATAAAAAAAAAATGAATTCGTCGCCCTGACTATGAGGCCATAAACTAATGTCGTTAAGATTTTGACGAGCCAAATACATTTCCTACAATGGAAGTAAACATGTTAGTAACAGAATCTTCTTAAAAAAGGTCTAAAGAGTAAGCTACATAACAGATATTTGAGCTCAGATGCCACAATGGAATGATTATTTGATTTGTTATCCTTCATTTGAAAATATTAAAAGAATAATAAGAATATTGTATCCTTCGTATTCAAGGACTAACAATGCTACTATAATCAAAGGGATCACTAGAACACTCGGTGAGAGAAAGAATGAGCCACCATCCTCTCAATACTCAATTTACCCACCTTCAAACATGAAAATAAGTGCAGTTATTGAAGCATGAATCTGTATAGCTGAAATAAGTAATACCTTCATGATTATCTGATACATATCATATGCAATAAGAACCTGTGTATTTGAATTGTTTATTGCATGGTATATTTCAACAATAAGAATTCTCTGTGTTCCTGTGAAAATTTGGAACAACGACCCTTGCAGCCAACTGCGACATTCATAGATCAATTACACTGGAGATTTTTTCATAATTCTTGTAAAGGCCATGGGAAAAAAAAAAGTGTATCACAAAGCTTTCAGAAATATAGACTGCAAAACTTGTATGTTTTATTTTTAAATCAATATTTCTAAATAGTAAATACTAATATTTGATATTTTTTAACCTAAAACTAGTACTACAATATGTTTAAAAACAATAACCTCATCAAGCTTGCTGGTGGTGATGTCTTTGCAAACCCCCGTGCAGACATTTTCGGACACCAAAACCGGGCCGCAGTGCTCGCTACTCAGCCCATAGCTCAGCTTCTTCGGCCTCGCAGATATCTTGACGCAGTGCAAAACAACACAAATCCATTCGCATACGATATATTTAAATATGGGAGATAAACGATCACAACCACACAGGTAAGCATGCTTGCCAATGAGTGGCCGACTTTCAGCCATCATATGGTAAACTGTTCTTAAAATAATTCGATCAAAAATCTTGGAATAGTACTTTTCACCTCACACAGCAGTAATGGAGACAACTAATACCCTCTCTAAATTGTATTCAAACAAAAATAGCATGTGATGTCTAATAGTTTTTATTTATTTTTTAAATACATAAAAAAGAAATAAATACAGACTGAGTTTCATTTATAGAGAATCATTGTCTTAATGTGGCAGCATCGTTTTAGTATCATAACAGAAACATCAAACACAAACAATCTTCTTAAAAAAAATTGAAAATGTTTCATTTTGTTTACTTTGAAGCTCATTAAGCCATCTACCGATGCTCTCAAACGTCTGGCGTCTACTTATATATATTTACCAAAAGCGCCCCCAGGGCACCTCGATAATACGCCGACGTAACAGCCCTAAACCTCTCCTCTCCAGTCAATATATATATATATATACACACACACAACACACACACACACATACACACACACACACATATATATAATTATATATATATATATATATATATATATATATATATATATATTTGTGTGTGTGTTGTTTTTTACAAATTACCTCCTCATGCAAGTTAAACAATTGCTTTGTCTATTACCTGCTGCACTCCTTGACAACTCGTACAATAGGAGGGTTTCCGGCATTGGAGGCGGTTCTTGGCAACAGCCTCCCGTTTCTGATTATTGGAGGTGGATTTGTGTGAATCGCCTACTCTGTCTTTTTGGAAGCGGGTCTGATTAAGAAACTGCTTACTGTGTTCAGGGGGTCATTCTAGTTTACGCGACCTCTAATTTGATTGTGTACTAGTGAGAGATGCAATTTAGCATGGCCTGTTGTAGTGACTCAAGTCATCTTGCAATGAATTGATGCAGGCATTTATTCAACAGTAATCAACAAAACACATATTCGTAAAAAAAAAAAAAAATACACAGCACCCCATCTTGCAAAACAGGTAACAGACAATTGGAAGTTGGTTAATCTACCGAGATCACCAAACCAACAAACACCACAAAATTTAATCTGTTTGTGTTTGAAGAACAAAACATGCCCAAAATTATAGAAGCATAATTAGAATCTGGAGATCACGCCAGCAACAAACTTTGAGACGACCAAATGATATAAGCATCACGGTCATAATTCTTGTAGTTTTTTTTTTTTTTTTTTTAAACACCCGAGGGGTGGAATTTTATTAATATGACGTATTAAAGAACGTCAAGGATTACAAGAACAGAAATTAAAAGATACAATGGTATTTTCTGAGGGGATAAATACCGAAACCCCGTAATGGATCCTAATATCTAGAGAAACAAAACAAGACCCGGGAAATTTGTTGGGAATTTCCAAAACCCGAATTATTAACCTAGACATCATTTTATGCTAAAGGATGGATAACTAAGTTGATCCATCCGACACAAACTCTTACACATTTTTGGTAAATTTTCTGAATTATAAATAGTGTTCCGTTGATCCCGGCATCCAATATTAGCGAGAAAGTCGGACGGTTTATTTCCTCCACAAAATATATGCGTCAAATTAGTGAGACGAGCCGCACAAAATTGACGAATTTTTAAAAAGGAGTGCTGCAAGGCCCAGTGTCCAGTGTGGGCCGAAGTAATTAAAAACTGCCGGAGGCCCAAAGCGTCAAGCTCAATCCAGACAGGGTGGGCTGGCAGATCTTCAAAAAGGCCTAGTCCAAACTTAAGCGACTGGGCTTCAGCTTCAATACTATCCTCGGCCTGGAATGAAATGGAAAAGGCACGTAAGACTTCTCCGTGGACGAATGAGCCCACCACCTCCGTCCTGTTTGCCTTGGACTGACCCATCAGTATTTATTTTGAACCAGCCCAGCCGTGGCTTGATCCAACGAACCATGATCAAAATGGGTTGCACCTTTTGACTTGAAGCCTGCACATTAAAAACACGGGCCAGCGACCTAACCCCTTTCCAGACTCCGGGCTCCAAACGATTAGCAAGATAGAAAATATAATTATAAACTTGACTCCTGATTTTTTCAAAACTGAATTTTAGACCCCTATACTTTGAATCATTACGAGCTGTCCAAATAAATCAGAGAACCAAACACGGCACTATAACACTCAAGTGTAATGTGTGTGTATGTGAGAAGGAATTGGCTCAAAATTGTATAAGTAATCTCACATTTTGTGCCAGAGGTTTCTCCAATTTCAAAAGATTTACAAAATATTTGTGTCTGAGGTCATAATTCTAGTTAAAACAAAGAACATACGCTAGAATCTGAAGTAGGTATGTATTAAAAATGCCATTCAGTTTTCATAACCAGCAGCAGAACACTTCAAGGAAACGTCAGAGAAAGAAACAGCCGAAGACTGAAGAGGTATGGCTAAAAAACCAATCAAATATATTACAGTATTGACAAATGACGAAAACAGTGACCAATAAATCAAAAATTGGATAAATCAACTTTATTAATCCGAAAATGAAGATAGATAATTAAATACAAGCTATGATAACATAAGAGAGATACAAAAATTGGAAAAATATCCAAATCAACAATTGTCTAACTAGCTCTTTTAAGCAAAACAATCTATTATTGAATCGATATAAGTAAAAGTGAAAATGTGACCAATATTAAAATTCCAGATCACGAATATCACCATCTACAGTAAATGGTGTAAGGAAACGAACATAAGTGAAAGCAGGACAATAACATCCAGGTAGAAAAATATTGTAATTATCAATTCTAACCAGCTCCTCCAAACTGTAATCTTCCAAGTTGCAACGAAGGATCACAAGAGAACTGCCCATGTAGATGACATTAGAGCTTGGATCAAAAGCAATAGGCCCAACCCATTGACAAATAGCAGGGGCATGTGCTCTATTCAGCAAAAAATCACTAGTCAAATCATAAATATTAATCTTGTGCTTCAAATTCCACCTTCCGACGATATCACATTTTTCAAGCGACCATACGTAAACCACATTGCAGCATTCATTAGCATAGCAAAACTTTCCCATTTGCACCCCCATGCATCCCATTAACCCATTGCACTGTTGATAAGTCAGAGGAAGGTCAATCACACCGACACTTACTTTTTCCTCGATATCAAACCGTACAAGGTGCCAAGTCATCGATAACCGGAAAAATGCCCCATTGAAATACATCACGGGCCTTAACCATATATCACTACGTGCACGCGGGTCCACCTGCAATTCATGTCTGGACCAACTCCTTTCGGCCGAAGAGTATATATCCAAAATAACATTGGGGCRAAAGATGGTCCATTCGAATCGTACAACTTTGTAACAACGGGTTGACCGAGATGGATCGAATGCAAGGGCAGCGTAAAAGTGTATTTCTTGAGTAAACGGTGGACGAGGGATCAACACGGATTGTCTGGTCAGTGGGTTKGAAACATAGTACAGTGAAGAATCGGTGTCTATGAATAGAAGCAAGCCATTGCAACATCCGAGCAGGTCGTCTGSGTCTGGCCTAAATGGTAACCCATATGAGCTAATAAGGTCCTCCCAAGCTAAGAGTGGTCTTCTRACCGTCTCATGACATTCGAGAGGTGCATAGTTACCATCCATTCYTACTCGGGAGACTTTGTAGGGCAAAAAGTCCTTTGTAAAGTAGGCAGAAAATGGGGTGCGTGATGCTCTACTAAGGCGTTGATTGTCCTCAGAAGTGCCACGAACTGTTCGGACAAAAAGGCCAACAGCTGGCGGAGGAGGGCTTATACTACGCTGGATGCAAATTTGAGAAATCAACAGATACAAGTGTTTGGATAAAGCTTTGAATCTGACTAGAGACTTATCCGGCAGCCTAAACAAGATCTCCATCAAAATGTCCTCTGGTAAAGTCCAAGTCCTACTATTGCTGCTGCAGGCTCGGATTARAGGTCTTGATATATGCTGCTGCTCTAATTCCATAATTTAGTTAATAAATATAAATCGACTTTAGTTCAACCCCTTCGATCTCGATTCTCAAATCCGCTAGTATAAAGGCCGAATCTTTTCAATAAATTACTGGAGAATTGGGGGAAAGAGCAATTATTCACCAAATTACTGGAGAATTTGGGGAAAAAGAGCAATAATTTACCAAAAAACTGGAGAATTTGGGAAGAAAGACCAATGATTTACCAAACTACTGGAGAATTCGCGAAAAAAAAAAAGAACAATAACTTACCAATTTAATAGAAAATCTGCGAAAAAGGACAATAATTTACCAAAGACTGATGAAGCTTCGACTGAATTAGAGATGTGGGCAAAACGAGCGAAAGGCAATGGATCGAGTCAGTCGCGAATCGCCATAGCAGACTGCTTGAGGTCTCCGTGATAGGTCAATGTTATTAAATCTATTAGAATCTCTTTCTAAAAAGGAAGGAAGAGGAGAAAAATATATTTAAGGATAATTTTTTCAAAATCTCTCACAGAGAATTCGGGAAACGTAATTTGTAGAATTAACTGGTTTGATTTGCTTCATGAACCGATTAGATAGCACCCTGCCCGTCTTGACCCGAAGCATTTGGGCCGGGAGTATCCCCGCCTCGCCCTACAAATACACATAATATCATTAATTATAATAACATAGAAATATTAATAATAATAGTTTTTATAAAAAAATTAAAATAAAATACCCTAATTCTATATATTTACAGTGGCAATACTCTTGTCAGACAGGATTAACAGATTATCCATCAGGCAAAAATTTTATATTAATACATTATAGTACAAAATCAATACATTATAGTAAAAAATCAATACATTATATTAACAATACATCATCGTATAAAAACCAATCCATCATAGCACGGGTCAAAGATTTATGAAAAATCAATACTTTCAAATACAAAATCATATACATTATAGTACAAAAACCAATACATTATACTATCAGGTCAGATGACTAACGGGTCATGACCCATCAATATGACCTAACACAAGTGTTTCCATTTTACAATTCACACTCACTTATGATGTCCCGCCCATAGTCCAATTCAATTCTCAAATTCGCAAATCATCTCATCAGTCCTAATTCCCCCTTTTAGCGTCTCTGCCATTAACGACCATTCTTGTAAATATCTGCTCGTCCGCCGTCCTAAATCATCATCCTTTAACTGTTGTCATCCCATTTCCACATCTCTGCTTGTTTGTCACCGTGATTCCAGGCTCCAACGACATTTTTGTAAATCTCTTAAAGCGCGTCTCCGCCTATCTTCTACCCACTCTAAGTTTTATTTCCTAACGGCCTATTTGGGATAGGACTCAGAATCTCGAGTTTGGGATTTAAAATACTGAATTTTAATATTCCAAAATCAAATATTCAAACAACAATATTTTACAACTATATAATTAAATATTACTAAATACAATATAATAATATCATTCACTTTTATTTGACATCAAAAATAATATAATAATATATTATCATCCACTTTTCAGATATGATTTGACATTTAAAAATAAAGGATTATGAATCTTATAACAAACAAGAATCCTTACTATTCACGGAATTTTGAATAGCCCAAGATTTTGAATACCAGAATTCAGAATCTCAATGAATGCTAGTTCAAATAGGCCCTAAGGTTGTCGATCCTTATTTACCAATTTCTTAAAAAAAATGATAATAACAATTAGTTTTATATGATTGAGAAAAACTTCTTTTTCCTACAGCCCGGACCAGCTTACTAATGGGATGCCCTAATACGTTACAAAATTTCGCTTTATATGTCATTTTCTATTGCAATTGAATAACAATCAGATTGCTAATTAGAACTTTATTTTATCTTCTTTTATATTGTCTCATCGGAAATAAAAAAAAAAGGATGGGGCGGGGCAAACCCGCCCTGAACATGGCAGGTCGGGCGACTTTAATGGACCCACTGCGGGGCATGAACCAGGTCGAGGTGCTGAGGCAAGCACACGAGACGGGTTCGGGCATTCAACTAAACGACCGGACCTACCCATTGACATCCCTAAGAGGAATTATCGCGTGAAAGTAAATAAATTAAACAATCAAATAAAAAATTATATAAATTTATTTTACAAGTTTTTAATACTTATTCCATAAAAATATAGTGTCATGAATAACGCATACAAAATATTATTTTATGGAAACTTGTTTGTTTGTTTACAAAAAATATTTTTTATTGCATAGATAGAAGTAAAAGTGAAACTGTGACCAATATTAAAATTCCAGATCACGAATATCGCCATCTACAGTAAATGGTGTAAGGAAACGAACATAAGTGAAAGCAGGACAATAACATCCAGGTAGAAAAATATTGTAATTATCAATTCTAACCAGCTCCTCCAAACTGTAATCTTCCAAGTTGCAACGAAGGATCACAAGAGAACTGCCCATGTAGATGACATTAGAGCTTGGATCAAAAGCAATAGGCCCAACCCATTGACAAATAGCAGGGGCATGTGCTCTATTCAGCAAAAAATCACTAGTCAAATCATAAATATTAATCTTGTGCTTCAAATTCCACCTTCCGACGATATCACATTTTTTCAAGCGACCATACGTAAACCACATTGCAGCATTCATTAGCATAGCAAAACTTTCCCATTTGCACCCCCATGCATCCCATTAACCCATTGCACTGTTGATAAGTCAGAGGAAGGTCAATCACACCGACACTTACTTTTTCCTCGATATCAAACCGTACAAGGTGCCAAGTCATCGATAACCGGAAAAATGCCCCATTGAAATACATCACGGGCCTTAACCATATATCACTACGTTGCACGCGGGTCCACCTGCAATTCATGTCTGGACCAACTCCTTTCGGCCGAAGAGTATATATCCAAAATAACATTGGGGCAAAAGATGGTCCATTCGAATCGTACAACTTTGTAACAACGGGTTGACCGAGATGGATCGAATGCAAGGGCAGCGTAAAAGTCCATTTCTTGCGTAAACGGTGGACGAGGGATCAACACGGATTGTCTGGTCAGTGGGTTTGAAAACATAGTACAGTGAAGAATCGGTGTCTATGAATAGAAAGCAAGCCATTGCAACATCCGAGCAGGTCGTCTGGGTCTGGCCTAAATGGTAACCCATATGAGCTAATAAGGTCCTCCCAAGCTAAGAGTGGTCTTTCTGACCGTCTCATGACATTCGAGAGGTGCATAGTTACCATCCATTCCTACTCGGGAGACTTTGTAGGGCAAAAAAGTCCTTTGTAAAGTAGGCAGAAAATGGGTGCGTGATGCTCTACTAAGGCGTTGATTGTCCTCAGAAGTGCCACGAACTGTTCGGACAAAAAGGCCCAACAGCTGGCGGAGGAGGGCTTATACTACGCTGGATGCAAATTTGAGAAATCAACAGATACAAGTGTTTGGATAAAGCTTTGAATCTGACTAGAGACTTATCCGGCAGCCTAAACAAGATCTCCATCAAAATGTCCTCTGGTAAAGTCCAAGTCCTACTATTGCTGCTGCAGGCTCGGATTAAAGGTCTTGATATATGCTGCTGCTCTAATTCCATAATTTAGTTAATAAATATAAATCGACTTTTACCCTTCGATCTCGATTCTCAAATCCGCTAGTATAAAGGCCGAATCTTTTCAATAAATTACTTGAGAATTGGGGGAAAAAACAATAATTCTCCAAATAACTGGAGAATTTGGGAAGAAAGAGCAATGATTTACCAAACTACTGGGGAATTAGCGGGAAAAAAAAAGGAACAATAACTTACCAAATTACTAGAGAATATGCGAAAAAGGACAATAATTTACCAAAGACCTGAATTAGAGGTGTGAGCAAAACGAGCGAAAGGCAATGTATTGAGTCAGTCGCGAATCGCCATTGCAGACTGCTTGAGGTCTCCGAAAGATCGCCCAATGTTATAAAATCTAACAGAATCTCTTTCTAAACAAGGAAAAGGAGAAAAATATATTTAAAGAACAGAGAAGCAGAGGCGATTGCCTAATTTTATCAAAATCTCTTGCAGAGAATTCGGGAAACGTAATTTGTAGAATTAACTGGTTTGATTTGCTTCATGAACCGATTAGATAGCACCCTGCCCGTCCTGACCCGAAGCATTTGGGCCGGGGGTATCATTGTTGCCCCGCCTCGCCCTACGAATATACATATAGTATCTAGGAGTGTGCAACCGGTCCGGACCATTAGACCGGAATTTCGGAACTCCTTGGACCGGAGACTGGATAGGACCGAAAATTACGGTCCAGTCCGGTCCGGTCAAAACCGGTTTTGACCGGTTATTTTATTTTATTTTTTGAATTTTTTTATTTATTATTTTTTTTTTTTGAAAACCGGTCCAATTTCGTTCCAGACCGAAAAATTACGATTTTGGACCAGAGCGGACTGGAACCCGGAAAACCTCATTTTGATGCACCGGATTATCACCGGTCCGGGTTTCCAGTCCGGGCTAAATTTGCACACCCTTAATAATATCAATAATTATAATAACATAGAAATATTAATAATAATAGTTTTTATAAAAAAAATAAAAATAAAATACCATAATTCTATATATTTTACAGGGGCAACATTCTTGTCATGTATGAGTAACGAATTATTCGTCGGCCAAGATTTTATACTAATACATTATAATACAAAACCAATACATTATAACACCAATACATCATCGTATAAAAATCAATCCATCATAGCACGGGTCAAAGATTTATGAAAAATCAATACTTTCAAGTACAAAAATCAATACATTATAATAAAAAAGCCAATACATTATAGTATCAGCTAGCCTAACGGGTCATGACCCATCAATCTGACCTAAGACAAGTGTTTGCTATTTTACAACTCACACTCACGTACGTTGTCCCGCCCACAGTCCAATTCAATTCTCAAATTCGCAAATTATATCATCAGTCCTAATTCCCCCTTTCAGTGTGTCCTCCATTAACGACCATTCTTGTAAATATCTGCTCGTCCACCGTCCTATATCATCATCCTTTAACGGTTGTCATCCCATTTCCGCATCTCTGCTTGTTTGCCACCGTGATTCCAAGCTCCAACGACATTTTTGTAAATCTCTTAAAGCGCGTCTCCGCCCATCCGCCACCCACTTTAAGTTTTATTTCCTAACGGCTTGTTTTGGATAGGACTCAGAAACTCGAATTCGGGATTTAAAATATTGAATAATCGTTTGTTTTAAAACTCAAAAATCAAATACTCAAATAATAATATTTTACAACCATATAATTAAATATTACTAAATACAAAATAATAATACACTATCATCCACTTTTATTTGACATCAAAAATAATATAATAATACATTATCATCCACTTTTCAGATATGATTTGACATCTATGGTAAAAAGTAAAGGATTTTGAATCTTATAACAAACAAGAATTCTTACTATTCACGGAACTTTTGAATAGCCCAAGTTTCTGAATAACAAAATTTAGAATTTCAATGAATGCTAGTCCAAATAGGCTCTAAGGTTATCGAACCTGATTTACCAATTTGTAAAAAAAAAAAAAAATGATAATAACAATTAGTTTTATATGATTGAAAAAAACTTTTTTCCCCCTATTTTTATGTCATTTTCTATTGCAATTGAATAACAATCCGATTGCTAATTAGAACTTTATTTTATCTTCTTTTATACTGTCTCATCGAAAATAAATAAATAAAGGGATGGGGCGGGATAGACCCACCCTGAACAGGACAGGTCGGGCGACTTTAATGGACACAATGCGGGGCACGAACCAGGTCGAGGTGCTGAGGCAAGCACACGAGACGGGTTCGGGCATTCAACTAAACAACCGGACCTGCACCATTGACATCCCTAAGAGGAACTATCGCGTGAAAGTAAATGAAATTAAACAATCAAATAAAAAATTATATAAATTTTATTTTAACAAGTTTTTAATACTTATTCCATAAAAAATAGTGTCACGAATATCACATACAAAATATTATTTTATGAAAACTTGTTTGTTTGTTCAGAGAAAGTGTTTATTATGAACATCACATTAAAAAATATTATATTTCTAAAAATATTTATTTATTTATGTTATATAATTTTATTTTATTGGAGAAAATATGTTTTTCGTGACAAACAATTAGATATATCATTTTAAATGTCACTTAGTCTTGATTTAAGAAAGGAAAAATAGTTATAATAGGATAATCATATACACTAGAAATGATTGTCATTGTTTGAAAATAGTTATATGAAATGCATAAAAAATATATACAATTATAAACAAAGACAACAACATATATCAATAATGTAAAGTTCTAAAACAAAATAAATACCTATATTTTTCTCATTTTAGATTTATTCTATTATATAATAATTACTTTTGAATATTAAAAAATATATTTTCATTTTGTAAAATGGTTTTATATAAATTCTTGTGGTTCATAGAAACTAAAATAAATAACAATATATCAATATTATATAAATATATATTAAATATTATATAAATAAAAAAATATATAATAAACTATCAACACAATTAATCAATGGATTTTTTGAATTTTTAGATCACTCAAGACAAGAATGTGTAAGCTCTAATCGGGTATTACTTAAAACTTCTCAATATTTTTATTGAATTCAATATAATTAATTTGGTTAATCAAATGATATTTGACCCAATAGATAGAAAAATTGTGCAATTATTGCAATTATTACCCCGAGTTGTGAAAAATACGTAAATATGCAAAATGGAATTTCTGAATTGTTAAGATCTCTAAGATAAATGTGTAGGCTCGTCCAATATTTTTGTTGAGTTCAATATAACTAATTAGGCGATTCAATTGATATTGGGCCCAATAAGAGTGCAAAAACGTGTAATTATTACACTTTCTACCTCGGTTGTGAAAATATGAGGTGTTTAAATTGAGTTGTCCAATTAAGTGAAAACGAAGTCCAAATTTGTGTTTTTAACTTTTTTTTTGATGGAAACATAGATTCAAACTATGTTACGATCAATAAACATAAGCACATATCCAAATTGCGCTTCCACTATTTAAATTGGTAGCGCACAATTTATAAATTAAAAAAGATGCGTACTTAAATTGCGTTAAAAAATTAAATAAGACTTGGAAGCGCACAATGGAACTGCACTTGCACGGTTATATAAAACAAATATAGGAAGCGCAAATTGAGCATGCTCTTCCACTAATTAAAAAGAAATCAAAAATTTTATTCTATTTAAAAAATGTTTGTTACAAATTTTTAAAAAATCAATAACATTTTGAATGGTTTTAGTAAATTTAGAAATTGTATTTACCCAAAAAAATTCAACACATGTTTTATGAATAATATATTTTCAGTCAATTTTAATTATCTACATCTTGATTTTTTTTCAAACTCTATTTTTAAAATAAACTGAAAATATATCTCCATCTGAAATTTTTTAAATTAGACCTAAAAATTTATTCAAGACAAATGAAATGAAAAAGAATTTGATGCATGCAAATTTATTGCATTAAAACTAATGTATATCCCTAAATAACAAAAGGCGCGTACTCTGTAAATTTGTTATATCAAATTATAGGAAAATTGGTTTAAATATTCCAAATGACATTAGAAAATGAGTTGTAATATTAGGAATAGAATAATCTTGTAACCATTTATTTTAGGTGGTAATGTATAAAAATGGGTGTTTTGGTTAATTGCAGAAAAAAAATCAAGATTTGATATTATAAATATATTGATAAAATCAATTCAGTTAAGAGAACGTCAAATTGTTACTTTCCAAATAAATATAGATCTGCGCATCTATCAAGTTTAATTTATTTTCGGAATATACTTTTCATCTTTATTATCCAACTAAAACGCTAGAAAATAGCATTTTCAAAAATGGTATCAAAATGGCATCAAAATGGCCCAAATCTCACTTTATATTTATAGACTACAACACACACGTGTATAAAGAGGGAGAGAGAGATTTGAGGTTGTTAATAGTGTTAACTATTAATACTGAGGTGTCGAAATGAGAGTATTTTGGAGCTGATGTGGACCAATAAAATTTCTCAAAAAATGACGTGTGTCGGCCTGTGGTTCATAGGGGGTCTATTTTGAAAGGAAGCCAAAATTTTGACCAATTATAAATAATATATTTTTTTTTATTTATGTTAATATTGAAAAAATGAGGGTTTACGTGCAACACCCCTTCTCCATTTTTTTTTCTGCCGTCAACTTCAATCGGTTCTGGAAAAAAAAAAGAACGAGAGTTGTAAATAAATTAGAAAATGGTATGCCGGCGATTCAGACGCAGAAGAAGGCTGAGGATGCGGAGGACAACAGCCAGGTCTGACACGATGACAGCGCACCGCCGGTGAAGGCTTAGACGCTCGACGAATTGCACTCGATGTAGACGAAAAACCTTGATTTTGGGTTTTGATGATTCTTTGAAAAACTTGATTTTGGTTTTGCTCGGTGTCAAAATCTGTTAGTTTTTCAAGATTAGACCGGCCGCTCTCTAAACACTTCTGCAGATTTATAAACAACTCTTTGTTGGGATTGATTGCAAGTACTGTATTACGGGATCTCAAATTATTTTTCTTCATATCTCGATTTGTTTGAAAAGCATTATACGAGATTTTTTCTTCAAATCTCAGATTGCTGTGAAAAAAATTGGAGACAATTAAAGTAGAAAAGCCAGAAGAAGCACAACAACATTCTAGGTTGGTCGTTCTTTCCTTCTATTTATGAGATTTTTTTTTTTGCAATTTAGTTTTCCCGTTTTATTCACTGCCTATTGGAATTGCATTTGATATTTATTTTATTTTTCAAATTCTGGATTCATATTTCTTTTTCAAAACTTCTTTGCAATCTTTGATTATCCGTTCATCTTATTTTCCAAGTACTAAATTTTGTAGGACAAATCATAAATGACCAATCATTCAGCAAAAATGGTACCATTTTTTTTATCTTTCGCGATGTCCAGGTTTTTTTCCCATTTTTGTTTTTAATATCTGATATGTAGAAGAACAATAATTAATTATTTTTTAGCTGGATTTGCAGATTAGTTTTCTATCCCCTGTGATACTTATGTACGTAAATCAAATAAAATAAATCCACTCGGAGACACTGTCAGGTGATTAATTCTTCCAAACAAGCTTCTTTTTAATTATTGATTTTCTCTGCATATTGCTTCATTTCCTAATCTGTATTTGTGTAGATGCATATGGATTCAATATTAAGTATATTTAAAGTATTTTAGTTTGTGACTTGGATTAAGTTGTGGATTTTGCTTTGGCCAAACCAAATTTTTGTATATATTTCACATATTACTAATTAGAAGAGATTTTTTTTACAATAAGTAGAGGATAAGGTTTCTAATCACGCATTTGTACCATCCCATTGGATTCATACTATCTGCATAGATCCTCATGTTTTTATTTATGTGTGGTGTAAAAGCATAATGAAATAATAGTGTTTGTTTATTATTTATTTGATAAATGTCTGTAATCTTACACATAACAACTTGGGCTCAATAGAAATTACAGGTAAGTTCATGTGGAAAAAGTCTGCTTAATGATATAACTACTTGATTTGAGTTTTTCATTTATTTCTCAAGTATTTACATTGACTGATTAACTAAATATTTCTCAAATAAAGAAAATCATGTATTTGTAAATATTTGTTACTACAGTTGCATGCTTCAGGTCTTGCAGATTTTAGTTTATTTTATCGTCCGCTGATTATAGGTGTTTGAGGTGTGTATTATTTGTCATCATTAATTTTCTATTGTTTGATTGGCTTTGTTTTCGATATTGGATTGGACTGTTGGAGTGAGATGTGAGAATTTATGAAAATCGGGCATCATCAATTGCTTTGTGGGGATAGACATAACGAACTTTCTTTCAGTGGGTTGTTAAGGGAAATGTTGATGTAGACATTGGCGCAAACCCTTCTGCTGAAGGTGGTGAAGATGATGAAGGTGTTGATGACCAAGCCGTTAAGGTGGTCGACGTTGTCGACACATTCAGGCTCCAGGTTCGTTGTTTTGCAATCCTAATTTTTTCTAATCTATTAATTTGGATTTTGGGTTTTAGAGTTCTTGGTCTATTAATAGCTATGTTTGTGTTGATTCAGTAGCTAAATTCTTTTTGTTGTTGTAATCTCTCCGGCAATGCTCTGCTCAGTCTCGACCGGAAAATCCGGCTCGAGCTGGTTGGACAGGCTGCGAACCTCAAAAGGCTTCGACGACGACGATGGACCAACCAATCTCGATAAATTCCTTCAAAACCCTAACTCTCCGAGCCCTGAAATGGCGGACCCAAAACCGAAACCCGACCCGATCTGAGACGAGGACAACCAATTGTTCAATATAATGAGCAATGTCCTCAACGAGCTATTCAATTTCGGAGATAACCGCAGCAATTCGACAAAATTCACAAAATCAGCTCGCATACAGAAAAACCATAGAATTTGTGCAATTCCCAGTAATGGCGGAAATGCGACGACGCTCTTGAGGAGCTGCGATGAGGTGAGAGTGAAGGAGTCTGATATATTTATATATTTATATATACACACAAACGCATACGTGTATGTGGGGGTCACGTAGTGAAACATAAACGTGTGATATTGAAAAAAGGACAAATTGGGACAAGAACCCCTCATATCTTAAGTAATCTTAAAACTCACCCCTGGACAGGACACATTCAAAAGTCGTTATCAAGTTTCTTATGGTCATGCAGAAGCATGGGTACATCGGCGAGTTCGAGTACGTTGATGACCACAGGTATGGAGAGATTGTGGTTGAATTGAACGGAAGGCTAAACAAATGTGGCGTCATTAGCCCTCGGTTTGATGTTGGTGTCAGAGAAATCGAGCCTTGGACTGCAAGACTCCTCCCTCGAGACAGGTATAAAGATAATATCATAATGGAGAATAATATATAGTCTCTATTCGGAATGGAGGGTGAAAAGAATAATATATGGTCTCTATTCGGAATGGAGATGCAGAGTGTCTTAAAAATTAAAAAAAAATCTGTGGAACCTAATAACTTTAATATTTAGATCTGAGTTTTAATTTCTTCTTTGATGCAGTAGTTGCAATTGTTGGTGGAAGGTGGGGGTTGACTGCAGTAGTAGCTTGATGCTGCAATATGTTTTCAGTTTCTTGATTTGTATGGTGTTTTGAAATACAGTTAGCATTAGGATGCTTAAAAAAATGGAAACTTAATAATAGACAACTGATATATGTGAGTGTGTTTGCATATCACACCACAAGAATAATATGCTACTAAATTCAGTTAAAAAAATCAATAGTTAATCTTTAAACTACCAATTAGTTAAGTTATTTAGCTAATTCTAAGTTATGCTACAAAAACATAATTGTTCTTTTGCAAAATTGATCTGATATGTATTAATTTATCTCAATTTAAGAGCAAATTATAGGAAAGAAAACGGTGTAGATTATGTTGAATGGACAAATCACAACTCTAACGAAAACCTGGAAAAATAAATAAATTGGTTATTGTACTAATTTATCATAATGTTATTATTGCGAAAAATAGTGAAGGTCAGAGGCTATTGGGAGTGTCTTCTAAAGGGGCCAAAAAATGATTGGATTAATAGAAAAAATGTTTTTGAAATAATCTGGTTTTGTAAACAATAAAACCTTTTTGTTTCGATCCCTCACAAATGACAAAAATAGAGTTCGAAGACCCATGCAAAACTTCCAAGGAAATTGTTCATTAACCTTGAGTGTGTGAAAACCGATTTCATGGTCTCCAGAAGCACAGTTCAATCTCAATGGTGGTGTTGATGATGGGAGATTATTAATCACAAGAACGTTAACTTCACCCGATAAAGAACACGTGAGAGCAATTTGTAAAATATTAAGCACTACCAGAAAAAATATCAAGAGAGATTTCATCACAGTATGTGCCATTGTTTTGTGTGTGCTTTGTGAAATTTGCTGTGCAAATTCTTATTATAAAACAAGTCTACTGTGGTCATTCTTATTATATAGTAGTTTCACATTTCAGGCTTTGTGAAATTTACTGTGCAAATTCTGGAAATAAAACGACGATTTTTGACATTTTTGTAATCATATTAAATAAGGCCGAATTAAGAATCTCAATATAAATTTGTTGTAATCATTTATAAAATTGGAAGAATAATAATAACTTTACAATCTCCATTACATTATTACCCACGTTTATTTTAATTTTGTTGATAAAGTTTAGTTCTCAATATATTTGAAAAAGATCAATACTATATTTATATTTATTTGAAATAATAATCATTTAAAATTAAAAACAAGTAAATGTAATCTTAATCCAACACTAGAGTTACGTTTATATTTATTTAATATAATAAACCTAAAAATCTAAAATGAAGTCGAACGTGTAGCCACAAGTTAATGTATATGGATTTTGTATTAATATATAGGGGTGATATTTAGTACTCATATATGTCCTGTGACGAGGTGAGGTGTATATTTGTAGAAACTATAGACCAACTATTCAAAGGCTATTGGGTTTATGGATTGGTGCGATTTGGAGTGGTGTGAAAAATAGTGGAGTTCAGAGGCTATTGGGTTTTTGAATTGGTGCGTTTTGGATTCTTAGCGGAGAAAGCCGTTTTGCGTGAAATAGGTTTTTTTAATAGCCTTTTTTGGTGGAGTTTCGTTATAAATATCAGTTGGTATTACTTAGTACTTTTGGCTTATTAGCAAAATATTAAGAGATGCAGGGATGGATGGTGTTTCCCTCATTCACATGGTTAAAAAAATACTCTTATTTTTTGGCGTATATTATAATTTGTTGGTGTGCCTTATATTGTTAAATTAAGCTTTTATTTTGTTTTGTTTTGGGGTGTTTACTATAAATTGTTGTTCTCGGCTGAGATTTATAGTTGGCAAAAAATTAGAAAGCAGCGATACTATTTGTTTTATTAACTGTTTTTTTTATTACTCGAGTCTTATTTGGATAGTCATTATATTCTTTGTTAGTAATGTGTTAAAAATTGTTTTTCTTATGCTCTATGGGGTCTTTCAGTGTGCAACATCAGTTTGTTGCCATTTTTACAAATTTGATATTTTGATGTGATTTGAAAAAATATTGGTGATATAATAAAATCGAAGTCAACCTCATCTTTCCATTTATAAAACTTTTCTAATATATTATATTTTAACTTATTATCCCTATTTATTATATTATAATTCATTATATTATGAAGATCATACCACACTTAACTGCTTTGTTCTCACAATCCATCTCTTCTTCTTGCTTTATTTATGCTTGGACTTTTTTACTGCAATATAGTTTAGTTTGTCATAATAATAATAAAAAAAATCATTTCCTTATTTTTTTTAAACTTTCTTTTTTGTTCTCTGTCATATAAAAGAGACTATATCTTCGTGTTGGAAAGTGTAAGACGCCTTCTTTGCAAGAAAATATAGTCAGTGAGTTGAGTAGTTGATTTTGATAAATTATGATTTTATTAAGCCGCAAAACCAATAAATTTAGATATAAATTTAGATATTATTAACTTTTTTAGTTTCTAAACTTAAAAAAATGTGATTCTAAACTCTTTTAACTTATTTTGTTGGAATAATGAAACTTTGTTATTCTGCTTGTGCGGTTGCTTAATCTAAGTTCTCTTTTAGCTTATTAATTTTGTAGAAACAATATTATTAACTTTTTTACCTTTTAAACTTAAAAAAAATTGATTCTAAACTCTTTTAGCTTATTTTGTTGAAATAATAAAACTTTTTGATCCTACTGTTTAAGCTAAGTTCTCTTTTAACTTATTAACTTTGAAGAAACAATATTATTAACTTTTTTAACCTTCTAAACTTAAAAAAAAGTTATTAACTTTTAGATTAAGTTTTTAAATCGCCTTTCGTAAAATATAWTTCATATAAGCTCTTGAAAATATTTTTTCTTTTTAATTTTAGCTTCTAGGATGTAAAAAAAGTGATTTTTAATTTATAGATCTTTATTCATTTTTCCTCTCATCAAACTATTTGAAAACTTTTTAAAAGTGATTCTCAAATTCTAGCCCCAGCAGTGTGTTTTTAAAAGTGCTTTTTTCGAGCCTTGTGACTATATGAGGGAGCTATCTACAAAGAGGGTATCAGTTAATAACTTAAAAAAACAGATTACTAGAAGTTGGAGTTTTGATTGAAACCATTAACTAATAAGTATGAAACAACAATTGATTCTTAAAATCTAAATTAGTATAAATTAAAACAAAATGAAGCTACGGGGAGATACAAAATGCATCCTAAAATCTGAACTAGGATAAGTTAAAAGAAAATGTAGATACAGGGTAAGTTGCAAGATTACTCATATTATTGAACAACAAAAATAAGGTGGCATGGACACAAGCTTATATATGTGTAAAGCAACAAAACTCATTCGATTTCTCAAATTACTAATTGTATAATTATTATGATTTATAATTATTATTTTTCTTAGTTGATTGTATAATTACATATTTTGTTTAGTTGTTTATAATGTCGTCTATAACTTAAAGGGATCTATATACCTTAAAGGGACCTATGAACTTGAGTCACGTTATTACTTATAATTATAAATTTTGTACTTGAGAATTGTCATAATTACAAAAAGAAAGAAATACATATTACATTTTCTCCATTTTTATCGATACATTATATGCTCATATCGTATCTATACCCGCCATTATAGCATCCGAAAATTCTAGAAGCCAACCTTATATTTAATTACCTGTCATGCAACTTGACCCGTAGACCAAACTCGACACTCTTACGAATGCTAATATGTATGTTTTTCAAGTAATTAATATTTATAATACACATTATGAATTTCTATTATTTTTGATAAATTTTACATATTTTTGCATTTCTTATATTTGCCCGCGAAATCGCGGGTTTTCACACTAGTTTATATATAATAAGAAAAACTAAATTGAGTATTTAATTGATTTTGTTTGGTTTTTGGTTTATTTTAATAAACTCGTCGTTCATAAATAACCAATATGTATCTAGTATATTTATTGAATCTAATTATTATTTTTTTGTATTTTTGTCCTTTCTAGTTAAATACGGTGCAGGAAGAAAGTTATTGTGAATAAACCAGCAAGAAACATGGACATCATATTACATGGATTCATAAAAGTATGAGTAAAGTACGCAAGTTATACCATACACGTGAGTGCACAATGCATTGTATACTCGAACTCACTCCACATAAACTCGCACACGTGCGAGTATGTCCTAAACTTCTTCTCTCTTCAGATTTTTACAAATGCATCGGCATCTCTCACTCTCTCACTCTCTCACTCACTCACACACACATAACCCTCAGCCCCAACTTCAATTTAACTTATCCGATCACAAATCACTATCACTCGCTCATTGTTTGTCATGAGCATTTGGTGGCTTAGGTGACAACATATTTGGATCCTTATAACCCACACTCTTGCACCTTTGAACAAATACAATATTTATAACTGAATACAAATTATTGCACAACAACTTAGAGTTGCACAATCTAACATACTTTAATTTGCTTATACACAACAAATGCTCAAAGTTACGATAATAGTCCCTTCAAAAAAGTTACAATGATAGTAATATATTACTTAGAACACTACTTTATCTTCACTCTCCTACCATTTTAAGATGAGAAAATGATTACAATCAATATGGGTTGTTGGTCAGACTCATCTGAGTTGTTGAGATGATCTTTCCTTATTTTACCTTATTTACCCTGGATGTATGATGACTCTTCTAAGAGAGGTTTTTGAACTTCTGAGGATTGATTTCTCCCTTATTTCTTGTTGTCGACTAAGAGTTGACATTTATTGCTGAGGAAGTGAAAGTTTATGATCTTCTCTTTTTATCAATGTTAATTCCATAAGCTTTCAAGTCTAAAATGAATTCAAAAGTTGACATGGTTGATAGATCTCTGGACTTCTGCATGGGAAGTAAATAATGCGGTAAGCAATAATAGAGCAAATCATTAAAGGTAAAGTAAATAACAAACACTAAACAACACTAGTATTTTCACAAGGTTAGATGGTTTATGTAATTGTCCTACTTCCCTGGAACCCACTAGATATGTTCTCTAATACAACATTGACCGTCTTGGTGAGTACCCTAACTATCTACGTGAGTTCGGATGTGCTTCTTGGTTGCCGACACTACCCCGATCCCCAACGCTTAGAGTTAGCCCGTTCTCCCTCAAGTACTAACATTTACCGTGCCTAATTAAGAGGTCATCCTCAATTCACTAATTGAGCTCTTCTCCTTGGTTCAAATTGACCAAGCTCTGATGCTGCTCTGATATGTCATAGATCGCTCTATTTGGTGATGGACTTGGCTCTGAAGCTTTTGGAAGTTGTGTTTGATTGATGTGGTTGGGAGTTATTTTTTTAGGTTAATTGCACGCTTGATTCAGAGTGTCGCTAGTGCAGAAAAGACATTCCAAAATGCCTAAAAAAACACTCTAACGGTTATTGAATTGTTCTAGATACAGTCGTTCTAGAAAGCCGGACTTTCTAAAATGGTGATAGCCCGTTCTAGAAAGTTTTTTTACCCATTATATAAACTTGTATTTTGAGTCTGTTCACGTCAAACCCATTCAGAAACTACTTTATAGAATGGTTTTAAGAAACTCTAAAGAGAGAGGGAGTGTGCTTTTTAGAACGGGTTTATAGAAGATCTGTTCTAGAAAGTGTCTTTTCTAGAACTGGTTTACAAAAATACATTCTAAAATGTATAGTTTCAAGAATGGGTGTATAAAAATACCTTTTAGAAAGTATAGCTTACATAATGGATTTACAAAAGATACCTTCTAGAAAGTGTTGTTTTCCAGAATGAGTCTTGTGAGATTGGTTCTAAAAACTGATAACTATGATCTTTTAAAATCCTTAAAAACACCCTACGCAACACATATAATATAATAAGTGATACTATCGTCAGGCACAACTACACCTGCTCGAAGAGCTTTTTCATCCTTTTCCTGTTCGATTTTGGCTTTAATGATGATCAATGGATTACGAATGAAGATGATTTAATTTGGTTTTTGGTTTCTAAATTTCAAATTTTAAAATAAGATTTAGGGATTTTGAGGAAGGAATATGTTTCGAGTAGTGTGAGAGATGTCATGATGGAGAAAGAGAAACAAACAAAACGAAGAAGATGGGGATTATTCAGAGAATTCTGATTTTCTTTTTAAAAAAATCATTCCCTTATTTGGTGACGTAAACCCAAAGAACAAGATTTAGGTTATGTTTTTAAGAAATAGAAAAATTTAAGGTTATTTTATAATTATATGATCATATAAGAAATTTTAATTAAAATTAATATTTCAAATACTAATCAATCATATTCAATGATAAATATTTATAATTTAAGTACAAGTTTTTCTATTTATATAGTTAATTTTATATTTTTCCTCAATTTATATTATAAATATTATATTTTTTTAAAGGTTGATTCGTTAATTGCATAATTATGTTGATATAAATAATTACTAAAATAAAAGTATAACAGGGTTACTAAAGTGTTCTATTTCACTTATACTCAAATGGATGAATATGATTGGATTATGACATAATTTGATGGTAAATTTGAGGGTATCTATCCACAACCGAGTACAACAAATACCTATAATTTGAAAAGCCCAAGAAACTAAGAACTACTTATATACTTCTATAGCTTATTCATCCTATTAAGATTATATTCATAAAAAGTTACAAAGTTATCTTTTTCGAATAAGCTCCTAGTGCATGGAAAAAAAATCAATTTTATTTTGTTTTATAAATAAGCGTATTATTTTAAATTTTACGCAAATATTGTTCTTAGACATAAAGAGGACATTTTCATTTATTATTAAAATTGTTTTTCTTATAATTCTTCATATACTTTAAAAAAAAATATTTTTGGAAGTAACCACTAGATCACACCCTACAAGATGGAGAATTCAACGTAAGCCAATGGACCCACATAACACAAACACAAACAAACTCGAAAACAAAACCGGACACGAGCTAAAAACTGCACTACGATTTGAAAGTCAAAAAGAAGGTTCTGAAGGAGGGCGAAGGCAATGTTACAGCTAATGACGGTGCTGCCGTTACTAGTAAGTATTTTTTTTTTTTGATGGTCTTTCACTAAAAACACTCACGCACCCAATGGGATTTGAACCTGGGTCTGCTTGCCCAGAAAAAGTGCCCTTTACCACTGGGCTGAATCCAAATCCCCCGTTACTAGTAAGTATTTAACATACTGCGAGATTCAGTAATAACGTAATTTCGATTTTTTTACCGAATGTATTAATAGTTTGCCCCCATTTTCTGCAGTTAGGTATATTGCTATGTTAGAGGATGGCACGGTGTTTGAGAGGAAGGGTTTCGATGACGAGCAGCCGTTGCAGTTCATCACTGATGAAGGTTCGTATGTTCTAAAGTAATTCCAGTAAATTATTTGACCTGATTTGTTTGTAATATTTTCAAAAGTTGAAGGTGTAATTGTAAAATATTTTGATGATGTCAGCAAATTTCGTGGTCGAGGCAAAACATCAGATGTAATCAAACCTCAAGGATGGTTTTTGTAATTTTCAAAATTAGTTTATTTTTTCTGTTAAATATCTCAAACCTCAAGGGTAGTTTTAGTAATTATCCCAATATAATATTTGAAGTGCAAAATCTTACGCTTAAATTTCAATTGGAATCAGTGGGCCACATGATCAACCCATACGCTTTAAACGGACTTGGGTAACAGCTTTAATCTTACACTTCTTTTTAATTATTTGTAGAGCAAGTGATTGCTGGACTCGATCAAGCAGTAAGTACAATGAAGAAAAATGAATGCGCATTAATAACAATATCCCCCGAATATGGATATGGAAACAGTGATGTAAAGCCCGGCGATCTCTCCGTGATTCAACCATCATCAACGATTCTGTATGAAGTTGAAATGCTGGATTTCATCAGAGTAATCTTTTTTACTTTTTTACATGCAAAATCAAGAACATGCCTCGTTAGAACAATTGATTTTGCAATTATTTTCGGTAAATAATTAATCCTTATTTTGTGGAAAAGGAAAAAGCACCTTGGGAAATGAGTATCCTGGAGAGGATTCAGACAGCTGGTCAGAAGAAGGAAGAAGGGAATCAACTCTTTAGAAACGGAAAGTTCCAGAGAGCTGCAAAGAAATATGAAAAGGTACCTGAGTGATTTTTTAAAAAAAAGTTTTGACCGGAAATATAATATGTGCTTGAATTTCAAGTCACTCGATTTCTTTTTCTCTCAGGCGGTTGATTATGTCAGCCAAGATGGAAATTACGCGGACGAGGATGAGAAAATAGTGAAATCATTGAGGGTGTCATGCTGGTTGAATGGTGCAGCTTCTTGTCTGAAACTTAATAATTTTGGGGAAACAATCAATCTATGTTCAAAGGTAGATGATATTTTCCGATCAGCAAAGTGAATGAATTTGGATTTACGAGTCGTTAATTTCCCTCATAATTTTCTGGTCTCGTCAAATTCCTTGTGCTTGTGATATTTGTATCTGTTTGAAAGGAATACCATATCTATGTTGCAAGAAATAATTTTGTGGAGAATATAAAAATAATGTCCTCGAACTTTAGTCTAATTACAAAAAAAAAAAAAACAAAAAAAAAAACTTGGAAAATCCCAATTGAAATTACTGCATTTTCATCTGTTTCAAATTTACAAATTGTACTTTTCGAGGAGGGTATTTGCAAAACAAACATAAACATCAAAAAGGGGTGCGTTGTAATATGTGATTTTGAAATATAGATGGATTTTTTTTTGGTAATTAACGGAATTTTATTGTCTTCTTGCACTGACTTCCTTATATCATCATAACGATCTAATAACATTGACATATTTTGTATCCCGATTATGTATTATTAGATCCTAGACGTAGAGTCTTGCAATGTGAAAGCTTTGTACAGAAGGGCTCAGGCTTATATAGGGGTTGAAGAATTACTTCTGGCTGAGGTGGATATTAAGAAGGCTTTGGAAATGGATCCCCAGAACAAGTATTGTTTACTTTACTGGAATACGATTTCCGACATTTACGAAATAAAGCATCTCACAATCTTTGTATTGACGGCTTGATTGATTCTCAGGGAGGTGAAGTTATTACAGAAGTATTTGAAAAAACATGAGGCGGAGAGCAATATGAGAGATGCAAAGCTCTACAAAGCAATGTTTTCGCGAAAGGCTACAGATGATTCGGATCAAGCAAAGGTAAAGTGGCCACTTCTCGTAAATAAAGTTTTTCAAGTGTAGTCTAGTGGTTTTAACGTTATTGTTGTGATATTGGAATGCATAATCCAGAAATCATATGTTCGTGTGAAATTCCAAGTCTTATGCACAACACATTCTCCCGCCTCAAAATCTTTTTGCAAGAAAAATTGATAAAACCCAATTATTATTTTTTTTCATGTGCTTTAGGGTAATCGTTATATTTCGCTTTTGTGATCTTCACACTCCCTCCGGTTCACAATAAGTGTCGTTTAGGCTAATTTATAATTTTCCGAAAATAAAAATTGTTTACTACGTGAAATCTCACATTCACACTTATTACTTGAGTGTTGCTTGATCTCTCTGTTCCCAAATGTGATTAACCGGAAATGTTTTTTTTTTACTGGGCAGAGATTGAAAATAACAGAGGATGATAAGAGGGGTGGGAATGTTGCGGCCATTGAAAACGACAATATAGGTGTAAACACTGTTCTTTCGGACACTGCAACTGGAACTTGATTTCTCATCAACCTGTTTGTCTCTTCATCTTTATTAATGTCAAGCTATAAGAGGATATTTGATCTGCTCTCATCGTATCCAAACATCATTAGTATAAGCTCTATAGGTGCATACGAACATGCTAATACTTTGCAACGTTTTTTTTTTTGGTCCGTTGCAACAATTGACCTTAGTTCGGCGATTGGCCCTAACATTGATTCATGGATTTATCTTTTCGAGCTATGTGTTTGGAGTTTGAAATAATTGTTCTCATCTTTTTTGGCAGTTAAATTTATCTAGCGTAGGTGGGACAAAAATAGCAAAGTAATAACGACATTAATTTCCTCTTATTTTTGGATATCTGATAATTATTTACGAGTTATTTCCAAAATTAGTAAGATACATTTGGCGGGAAACCCTAAAGCGGTCTATTTTAAAAAAGTAAAATATTGCACACTTTTTACTCCATATTTGTAGGTAGTATATGAAAATTTTATTAAAGTGAAAATTTCAGTCAGAAGTATGTATGCGAATAAGTAAATATTAAAATTTGTATGAAAATGTGCAGATTGCCGCTACTTTGTGTTAGTTGATACCCTATCATTTCAAATGCTTACAATAATTTGCAATGGTCTATTTTACCCTTAATATTAAATATTTTTTTTCTTCTAATTATATTTTTAACGTTAATTATTATCAATAACCATTTACATAAATTGAAACTAAATAGTTATTGGAGAAGTAAACATTCTTATCATGCCGGACTTATGGATTATCCGTCGGCCCAAAATTTTATGCCAATTCTCTAGTACAAAACCAATACATGTAAAAGTAAAAGCAGAAAACTGTAAAAGTAAAGCCGAGATACGAGAGAAAAAGAGAGGCAGAGGAATATTAGGGTTCTCAATAATCAAGAGTCTTTTTATATAGGGTACCAATTATACAGTTCTCTAATTACATAATGATAATGAATACCTAATTATCCTTATACTTATACTTAATTTGTTGATATACACACACTAAATGTRTAATTYCTTTAACAATACATACATTATAGCACAAAATTCAGTAAATTATAGAAAAAAAAATCAATATATCATAATACAAAAATCAATACACTCTCATGTCGAGTCAGGTCAGATGACCTAACGGATCATTTACCCGCGTCAATCTGACCAAACATAAGTAAATGCCATAGTTAGGTTTCGCTTTCTCCAAGAACACACTATAATTGAAAGTTTGAGACAAAACCACAAAATCCAGCCCACTCATTGAAGATTTACATGCCGTGATCACCTCYCCCTTCAACCCCTACTCTCTAAGACTAGTAACTCGCCTCCAATTGTGAACCCTAATTTAATTAGAACCCTTTATAATGTGTGTTAGTTTTATGAGTTTTTGTTTGGAAATTATATAAAAAAAACGTAGAATAATGTGATTTAGGGATCTGTTCGATTCAATTTATGTTGTATAACAAACTAAACAAATGATAGGTCAAGATATTCCCTCATCACTATCGCCAAGCACAACCACACCTGCTCGAGGAGTTTTTTTATCATTTGCCTGTTCAGATTATGGCTTTCCTAATGATCAATGGACTACCAATGAAGATGATTTAATTTGGTTTTTGGTTTCTAAATTTCAGATTTTAAACTATGATTTAGGGATTTTGAGGATGAAATATATTTAGAGTAGTGTGAGAGATGTCATGATGGAGAAAAAGAAACAAACAAAACAAAGAAGATGGTGATTCTTCGGAGAATTCTGTTTTTTTTTTTAAATCATTCCCTTATTTGGTGACGTAAGACCCAACGAAAAAGATTTAGGGTATGATTTTAAGAAATAGAAAAGTTTAAGGTTATTTTATAATTATATACTCATATAAGAAATATTAATTAAAATTAATATTTCAAATACTAATCAATCATATTCTATAATAAATATTTATAATTTAAATACAAGTTTTCTATTTATTTAGTTAATTTTATAATTTTTCTCAAATTTATATTATACTAGGAATGATAGAAATTGATTGGGCTCACGTGAATGAAAAAAGAAAAAGAAAACCAATCAGAAAGCGCCAAATGTCAAAGCCTGAGCATTGCCCATGAACTTTATTATAGAGGTATAAATATATATGTTTTCTTAAATGTTGATTCGATAATTGTTTAATTATGTTGATATAAATTATTACTAAAATAAAAGTATGACATAGTTACTATGGTACTGTACTTCAGTTATACTCAAATGGATGGATGTGATTGAATTATGACACAATTTGATGATAAACTTGAAGGTATATATCGACAGCCCAAGTACAACAGATATCTATAATTTGAAAAGTCCAAGAAACTAGCTTATTCGTCTTAATAAGATTATGTTAGTAAAAAGTTAAAAATTTTATCTTTTTCAAATAAAGCTCCTAGTGTATGGAAAAAAAATTCATTTTTATTTTGTTTTATAAATAAGCGTATTATTTTAAATTTTACACAAATATTGTTCTTGGACATAAAAGGACATTCATTTATTATTAAAATTGTTTTTCTTATAATTCTTCATATATTTTTCTTATTATTTAAAAAATATTTTTGGAAGACCCGACAAGATGGAGAATTCAACGTAAGCCAATGGACCCACATAACACAAACACAAACAAACTCGAAAACAAAACCGGACACGAGCTAAAAACTGCACTACAAAACAGTCGAGACCGTCTTGCATATGAGTAAGCCCCTCTACCGGTGACTACCACAATCAAAACAAGAACCAAACAAACAACACCCAAACAACATTACAAACAAACAAAAACAAAGAAACAAACACAGAATAGGCCTGCATTTTGTTACTTGTTTCCTTTCATTCGTCTTTCATTTCCAGCATCAAAATGGTGAACATTGTGTGTTTTAAGCACATAAGCAATGGGGTGGGGTCGGAAGAGATACACACAGAGGAGGAATATATCTGCAGTTTAGGATATACAGTGCTAAGTACAGAAATCAAATCCAGATTTGTACAAACTCCAACGAAACTAAAATTTGCTCGGACAACAATTGAGTTTTCATTGTGGATAAAGGAAGCCTAGAACTTGCGGTTGGGGTGTTTGAATTGCCGAGTGCGTAGGAGTGTGAATTGATAACGACTCGAATTTACCAAAACTTCCCCTTACCTGCATCAGAAAATCAATCAATAAATAAATAAGCAAAAATCTATGCACTAAAGAGTAAGATAAATACACTACATGCAGCCATGGATTCTAAAACTGTATTTATATATAGCCAACATTATCAGAATACCCCATTGTGCCAGAATTTATGTCTAGCTTCAACTACTTAAAACCTGAGATAAATATAAAATATAGGCTCTAGAAATGAAGTCTCCCATGATCCATGGCACAGTTCAATCCGTAACCAAACACTTTCCATGTGAAACAAAATCAACAGCAATCATAGTGGCTGCTGCAGAGTCAAATCGTCTGGTTACATTATCACGGTTTTCCATGGTAACATCAATTACAGAAAGGGTCCTATAACATCAACTGACAAGTCACTTGAGGGCTCATGTGGCAGTAAGAATAATAATTTAAGCAAAATATTCTTACAGCTATATTTTATAGATAAATAAATAGTCAGGAACCTATGCAATAAAGAGTAATATAAATGCAACAGAGTAAAATAAATACACTACAGGCTCATGTGGCAGTGAGAATAACAATTTAAGCAAAATATTCTAACAGCTAGATTCATTGCATAATGGTGTAACTATTCATTGTTTTACCCGTCAGGGAAATAATTGATCAAATGACTCCAAAAGCGTTGCTACGCTGGGACGTTTTCCAGGATCCACTGAAATCAGATCACGGATGATATGTGCATCCCTGTCAATCCATGCACGCGGAAACGTTTCCTTGAGACTGCTTAGAACTGCACACCTCTCCGACTCTGTCTTGCAAGGATGAAGGAGCTCCCCCAAGATAACACCCAGGCTATAGATGTCGACTTTTTTGTCCACAATTGCTCCTTGTTCCAACTCCGGAGCCTTGTAGAATTTAAGGCCATCATCATTCGACATTAGCACACCTTCTTCGTCCACTTTTCTTGCTACAAACAAATAATAATAAAAAAGTGTGCATATCAAATTGAAGTAATAACCGAGTGTACATACGAAACTTAAGTATAAACCTAAAGCTATACTCACATTGGCCAAAGTCACCCACCCTCACATTATTTTTGTCATCGATGAATATGTTCGCAAGTGCGAGGTCTCCATGGAGAAAATCGTGCCTGTGAATGAAATCCACAGCACTCACAATCTGTCGGAACAGGTCAAGCACATGAACCCTAGTGTATGACTTGTTGATGACCATATCACCAAGGAACTGCGGCAATGACCTGCAAAGGCAAGAAGTAAAATTGAGAATCAATGTAATAGCATCATTAAATTCTCCAGTAAGCTAAAAGTGTCAGAATCCGTACATGGGGCAATATTCCATAAGAATATACAAGCATGGAGCCTCGATTTCTTTTTTGACCAAGTAAAGCTCGCCACATTCATATAAATCCTCGCCTTTGTAATTAGGCACATAGAGTTGAGGCTCAACCCATGCCTAAATAAAATTAAACTATATTTAGATAATATTAGTAAAACACAAACTGCAATATAAATTAGAATGTTGTCACCAACCTACTTGAAAGTATTTGACAATATTCGGATGACTGAGTGAAGAGAGTGCTCTAACCTCTCTACAAAAAAAGGGAAAAAAAACATTCACTCGTATATCTAAAAGCAAATAACTAAATCATAGCATTTATATTTGCAGAAATTTAAAAACTCTTACCTCAAAACTTTGTCAAAACCTTTATTCTTGCAGTCAATAGGAACTTTTTTCACTGCATAGACTTGCTGGTCCAGTATGCCTTTGCATTTGAACACATACCCAAAACCTCCACTTCCTGGCAGATTTCATTAACAATTTTTTTTGTTTATATCCAAACCAAATTAGAAATTGTGGGAGACCCTATTTATAGGATATAGGGTTAGGGTCTTTTGCCGGACAAAAAGGTAAAAAATGAGGAAATGGGGGTAAGACATTTATGTCAACTATCCAAGAATTTCAATGTGCGGATTGAAGGCTTACACTCTTGAGCTTTTCTGATTTTATCAATTAACATGCAGGCAGAGAAAATATAATAAAATAAATTTATACGTGATACAAGGAAAAGCAGAAAAAGTATCAGATGATTTTAAAAATTTTACCTATCAAACAATCCTCTATGAAGTATGTGCGATACTTCGACTCGGTCCCATCCACTAGGAACTTGGGCTCCAATATAGTCTGCCCTGACGAAGGGCACACAATGGTAGACCTCTTAAAGTGGTCAAACCACACATTGATCTACAAAATTTAGTTGCAACGGTTAGCTTTTACGGATAAATTTTTGCCGAACATCATCAACTGAACATTACCATTGCCAAATCACAATAATTCTGTCAAACAACCACTGAAATAAAGGGAAAAACAAAGAAACAACGGACGAAATGCCCAACACCAAAGTATACAAAAAAGATTGCAGATACTCCCTTGGACAGTGGGTATGAGCTGATGCATCAGATGCAACATGCAAGGAATACTTTACTACATTTGGTAAAAATTGGAATTATGTATTGCATGTACCCAAGTTACAGTTCAAACTCTTTCTGTCAGTAAAATTAGCACAAAAAGCACAGTTCTCCTGATAGTAAACTCTATCATTTACCTAAACAAATCTCGTTTTCAATAATGGAAGATCCTAGTCTTTGTAATAATGCCTTAGATGATTTTATCCTGTGGCATAAGGAGGCTAGGACATACTTCTCAAGTTTTATTGCAGCATTTTTTACTTCTTGAAAGACGAATTTTAATTCTACTTGCAACTTTTTTTTTTTTCAAAAACAACAAAGACCGTCTTTTAGAAGGACTTATAACACGGACTAATGAACTTTTCAACTTCTCCACCTTGATGAGTGGGGACCCTATATGCAGGGATCCATAACTRGAAGCACGCTAAAGCTTTACACAACCTGGGCCTTTATTGTTAAAACACCAAACACAAGTCTTATTTATTTTTCAAGCTTTCTATAACATGATCAAAATGCAACGGCATACTGGACTAGCAAGTTTATGCATAAAGAGAGATATTCACTAGTTGTTAATTCAAGGTTTTGCATCAAAATCATGTGCATATATTCTCCGACAACATGGCATCAAATTTATCTTCACAAGACTAGAACATATTAAGGCTATTAATTCTGAACTTAAGGCACTAAAAAACAATGACAGTTGAGTTGGTGCAGGGAAAGAAATCTATTGGGTTGAGTGGTTTTCTATCTTTCCACCATTTCTCTATCCTGTCTATACAAACTTATCTATACAACATATTCAGATTCAATTCACAGAGTTCAAATCACAAGCATGTAGTTATCACAAAATCAAAAAAGTGACAAAACTCAACATATTCCCAAGTCTCCCAAACCAAAACAAAACAAACCTTAATCACTTAAAAAACTGACGAATAATAGAAAATGCTCATCGAATTGCAGTTGCATTAATTTCATCAAATAAGGCAGAAACTGAAATAAAGTAACGCAGAGACTGCATTAAAAAAAATTATCACCGATTTGCATTAAATTTGATCAATAAACTCGATGAATTTTTACCTCATTTCCTTCAATCTCTGGAACTTCACCTCCGAGACTGGAAAAAATACAAATCAAATGCACTGAGAATATGGAAGATTAACTTTAAGAAAGTAACATAATCGAAATAATCAATAGCGACTTAAAGACTAATGATGCATTATCGGAGGAAATATAAAGAAACTTACTCCAAAATATAATTTCATAAGAAATCAAGTTCCGGATGCAGCAGTACAGACAGATCATCGCAGCATTTCGATATGAACTCTTTCAATTTCACAATGAAATCCATCTGGAATTGAGAGATCTATCTGGTGATAACGTACGACTGAAATTGGGGTTTAAGCCCAGAAATTTCTCGTTCGACTCTAGATTTGAATTAGAAACCTTACGCGCGCACACATATATATATGGGTTAATTATTTTTTTACCCCCAGACTATTGCATTTTTTACAGTTTACCATACAAACTATTATTTGTGACAAATTGCTATATGAACCATGCGTGATTTGCAGTTTGCCCCCTATACCAGATTTTTTGTGGTTTTGTGACCAAAATCGGATGACGTGGCGCAACCAGATTATGCCACATCATCCAGTTTTGATTACAAAATTACAAATATTCCGGTCCAGGGGCAAACTGCAAATTGCACATAATTTGTATGACGGTTTGTCCCAAATAATAGTTTATATGATAAATTGTAAAAAACGCAATAATTTTGGGGGCAAAAAATAATTACCTTTATATGGAAACAGATCCTTGTATTTTATAGTTGCTTTGAAAGTAGTCCTGTTTAGTTGAAAGTAGTCCTAAATAATAGTTTGGTTGAAAAGAGATCCTTGTATTTTGCATTAGAGACCATTAAATATTTATATATCGATAAAAAGTTGAAATTTAAATTAGAGCAAGCTCATGTGCCCACGAAATTAACGGAGCCCAAAACACTACGATCGACCACATTCCCGATCGAATCCACATAGACTATGTATTGAGTACCTCAACCATAGTAGTTTGATTTTATTTAGATGTTTATATATCACTCGACACTTATTAATATTAAAAAAAATAGAGCATAAAATAAATGATTGGAAGATAATGAGAGAATCATTAAATCCTAAACATGGTTTCGATTGACAACTCTTTATTATTGTATGATAAATATCATTTTAATTAAATTTTAATTCTATAGGAATTTGTAATGCTAATCCTTACTCCTAGTTGAGGCAATAAAGGTGTGTAGACTCAATTACCCTTGTGTTTGTACACCTTACGTCCGACACACGTAATTCTACTAAGAAAAGGATTCTAAGATTATAATATCCCCCATTAGACAAGTAAACATCATTGTCCCCCATCAACGCCGTCAATCTTATTACCTATATATTGTCTCATCTGAGTTATCATAGATTCAATATTTTACAAAGAAGTGTAATTTGTTGATCATATACTCATGCAAAATCATCAATGAGGCGCAAATCAAATAGGTAATAAATAATTAACAAACAAAATACTTTAAGTTTAATATCATAAAAACTTGAGTTATCAATCTACTCCCATGTACGAAATTAAGGAGATTAACGAGACATGGATAAACAAAATATGTTTGTAAAACACATGAACAAACTTATAATAATGATAAAGAGAGTGGAAAACTGTTTCGATTGGTGGTGATTTGTGGGGAACTCCATCTTGTCATCCCATGGATGGAAGAGCATCAATCCTCTGTATTTGGTCTCTCAATCTCCTCCAATATGAGTATATGATGTATTTGGTACTATCTAAAGATTCATTTACGTTCAGGGGGTGTTGAACAATACTTAGATGTCTTCTGAAAGTTTTGACTCTATCTCTTAACTTTTCGTAGACACTTGATTCACCTCGACCAGACTCTATATGAGTGAGTTATGGCTTAAATATGAAACAATTGTAGTTTCTTTATACTACCACAACCTTAGCTCCCATTTTTGACTTTCTCGACTTTCTTCCTTCCTCGTGTGTCAAGTGATCATATAATACGGGGTTGTCGATGCTTGTGTTTCACAAAGTCTCAAACATCTATTGTTTATATATTAAAAAATACAAAAAATACCAAAAGCGTAATATTTTTCAAAAAGTGCAAGTCAAGATTATAAGATACTATCTGATATGACCTTAAAAACACGTAAGTTTGCATGAAAACAAAATTCTCAATCTTAAACATTGGTAATCCGGACCAATGTACTAAAAAAGAAAAAAACTTCTCCTCATGCAAAATATATCAACAATCAAGATACAAAGAAGAATCATGCAACTCTCAAAAAAACCAAATTATCTCATAACTGACTATCTAGAGGGTATTTTTCAAGAACCGCCGTAAAAAGTGACGCTTTTTTAAGGCGATCGATATAACGGCGGTTCAAAAACTGCCGTTAAATCCCCTAAAAAACCGCCTTTGTTTGACTGTTCTGCAATAGTGTGTATTTTTAAGATCGCTATTGGGGATTTAAGCGTTAAAATTGTCTAGACTACCTAATATGGGAATTTGGGGGCCAAATTCTTTAAAGGAGGGAAAAATATGACGCCCCACCAATTTAACGCTATGATTTGTTTAAATAAATCTATTCCTACATTCTATTATTATAGTTTCGTTTCATTTCAGTAACATTGTATTATTACTATTACATTCTATTATTATAGTTTCGTTTCATTTCAGTAACATTGTATTATTACTGTAATTTTTAGTTTGAATACATTTGGATATCAAATACCATTATTTGTATATAATCGACTGATACAATATTATTATGAATTATTATCTATCTATAATATATTATTATTTGTAAACTATTATCTATAATATATTTTAGATATTATGTAAGTTTTTATTTCTATCAAATTTCTTTCATACCGAGTAATATACATATTACATAATTTTATCTAACTCAATTTATTAAATCAGACCCACAATATTTCAAACCCATAGCAATTACATTGGCCTAAGACTTTGAGAAGCCCAAATACTGACCCTAATATTCTAAACAACTCACAATGCCTTATTATTTCTACAACCTGATCAGATAAGGGCACAAGCCACACATGATATCCTCTCATTTTTATCCGGGTCGGGTTGCACATTCGCAGAACCGCAATCGTCGCCTACATTATCGATTTTCTAAGCAATAAACAAACGAGAGAAATGATCTTCGTATTTTGCACATTTTTATTAGGTTTTCCAGTGTCCCCTCTTTTACTGTTAAGGAGGGGATACATTTTTTCTTGAATTTGATTTCTCTTATCTTAAATAATATAGTTCTTAAATTCTTGGGGGTTTTCTTGGAGTTGTTTCTTTGTTATTTCGGTAGATATTTGTGGAGGGGCCCTGGAGCACCAATTGATTCTTGGTATGAGGTGCGGCCTGAATGCACTGATGTTCCTGAAAGCAAGTTCAAAATTAAGGGGTGTTTTTTTTCCTTTTTTAAAAATAAAATAAGTTTCATGAGTTATTATAATTTGTTTCTTTTAGGTAAAATAGTACAAAACTTACAATTTTGCTGATGTTGTTTGTAATTTGTATTATTTACTTCAGCTTTTGTAATGGTGAGAAATTCTATTAAATTTTTTCAATATATTGTCAATTCCATGGATTGGTGTTCCAGCTCTTAGGAATACACCTGGCAGATGTTTTTCTCAACATGAAGACAAGTGTCCCAGCCATGGTTATACATGTTGCTAGTTCTGGTTTGCTTCTTGTTCTGTTTCACATACTTTTATTTATGGTTTGTTTCTATGTTTATAATTTCTTTTTGCTAATTTGAAGTACAATCTCATTTTTGAGTCAATGATATTTTACGTTGAGTTGGTCGTTAGCAGAATGCATCGTTTCCTGGCAGAAATGTGTATATATAATATATGCCATATCAAATCGTGTATATAGGTGTATCTTTTGGGGGTTGTGTTTTTAGGTGATTTCGCACTCTTAAAATGCGAAATCAAATTTTTTTTTTTTTTTTTTATGGTTTCGCACATTGAAAGTGCGAAACCTGATTTAAAAAAAAAAAAAAATTTTTTATACGATTTCGCACTTTAAGAGTGCGAAATCGATTTTTCAAAAAAAAAAAAAATTTGTAATTTGATTTCGCACTCTTAAAGTGCGAAATCTGTTTTTATAAAAAAAAAAAAAAAATTAATATGATTTCGCACTCTTAAAGTGCGAAATCTGTTTTTATAAAAAAAAAAATAAAATTAATATTGATTTCGCACTCTTAAAGTGCGAAATCTGTTTTTAAAAAAAAAAAAAAAAATTAATATGATTTCGCACTCTTAAAGTGCGAAATCGATTTTTTCAAAAAAAAAAAAAATTTTTAATGTGATTTCGCACTTTAAGAGTGCGAAATCTAATTTTTAAAAAAATATATATATATATTATTTTCCGTTGAGAAATTAATTTTATAAATATATATATACATATTCACGGGTGTATGTTATCAGCTTTTTTGACCAACAGCATGCTAACGTCTTTCAATCCATCATTTCTGTATTTCAATTAAGCATGCAATGTCTTTCAATTCTGCATTTCTGTACGTATCAAGCATGCAAAAGTCTTTCGTGAATAGTGTTTCTAATCATGCATTCATTCCTATTTATTATTGCAATCGATTCATACCGTTCAGTTTCAACAAAAAATTTTTCTCATTTTCTCTCTTTGCATTGAAGGAAATTTTGATTTGCTCTGCTCCGCATTTCAATTCAAGAAATTAAGGTAATATTGATTTATTTATTTCTATCTTTCATATTTAAACTAATAGTGACATATTTCCTTAGTTTAATTTTAAAATATAATATATGACCAGGAAAATTAATATTTAGTTAAATTGTTATATATAATTTTTTTGATAACTAGTTTATTGGTGTAACATGTATAGTATCTCATTTATGAAAAATTGGATTGCTGTTTTAGTAAATGATGTGGAAATTATTATTTATAAACTATTTGTTAAATTATTATTTATATTTGTGAAATTGATATTTATATATTTGTGAAATTGATATTTATATTTATTCTTACATTACGTATATTGCCTTGTTTAATATCATCCTCCATTTCTAAATAGTAGACAAAATCCAAGCTATAATTATATATAAATACATAATTGTTATATCCCATGTACTATTGAACGAAATAATTATTAAATTGGATAAATAATATTATATATTCATGCATTGCAAATTTAAATTTGATAGGTTATATTATGTATTCATTTTATTACAAACTTAATTTATTTACTTTATGATAATTCATTATATTTTAAGGATGGCTCCTTGTCGTATTCGTGCCATTACAAAGGCAGAAATTAGCGGAGCTCAGAAGTTTTATGATGACTTTTTGTTGTACAAGATGAAGGCAAATCATTCAATCCCTGAACACTATTTGGCAATGCTCAAAATGTGGGTCCACATACTCTATTTAAAAGCATATAATTGCCTTAAAAATGTTGACCGTAAACACTTAACACGGGGAGTTGATTGGTTAAATACTTTAGATAAGGATTATCATGAAAGAGGCATAGATTTGCTATGTGAGCTACGATGTAAAGGGTAGGAAGTCAAACGGTCCTAATTTGATGAAAGAGTTAATTGAAGATTGGAAAAAAAATATTGGGAGATCCGCCATTTTAGGAATGAGTCATAAGTTGGGAAATGATATTCTCCGATTAAGAAAATCTCCACCTTCTACTTACCCATGGCGAACCAAGTCAAGAGCAGAAAATCATTTTATGGATCCATTTGCCCGTATTAAGTTCAATGTTGGTTCGCAATTTAAATTTTTTAGAGAAATTGAAAGATTTGAAGAAATTGCAAAACTACCGGCGCACGAACTGAGAATGGGTTTTTTGGATGCTTAAATGAATCACTTTTTATTGTTTGTAATCTTTTTATTTCCTTTTGTTTTTTTTATTTATGATATTTGAGTGGAAGTATTGATGTGTTAGCTTGAATTTTTCAAAATGAATCATCTACAAACTTTGAATATTGGATTAGATTTTTAAAACAATTCACTTACATATTTATTTATTTATATTATATACATTTAAGATTTTAGTTATATTTATAATTTATTTAAAAAAATTATTAATTAAAATAAATAAACATATTATAAATAATGTCTTATAATTACAAGAAGTTAATTTGAAAATAAAAAAATACAATAAAATAATATAAATAACCAAATGACAAGAAATTTTAATTTCAAATTAAAAATACAAATCAAATTAAGATACAACAACAACGAAGATTAAAATAAAAATTACAGTGATTTGATATTACACGGATACGATCACATTCGTAATGGTGGGTTTCCAATGAGATTGTGGTATTGACAAATGCAATTCAAGTAATTTTTATTGAATACCCGATCCATCAAACCAAATAAAGGTTTCTCCATGTTTTAGATATGCAGCAGTAAACTCAGCATCGCCTGCGATGTCGTTCCAAAATCGGACTAGCCAATCTGGCGCTTGCACTTCGTTGGTCTCATGATCCCAAGTGCAATGTTCGTTTCCCAACATCATATGAAAATGGCTGTATCGTTTTTCCAGAAGTTGAACTCGAGCGGTTATGTCGTCCATTGTGAAGTCTTTCCCGAACGCACCATTGATTTTGTCCAACAAGATCCACGTGATATTGTTGCGTAATCCTCTTCTGGGATCGTAGACACCATTGAGCTTACTCTCACGGAGGTCGTCAACAAGCTTAGTATCCATATGGATGCTCCATTCGGTTGAATTCGTATCGTAGAAAAAGAAATCTTCTTCGGATTCAGAATATGGTACATTGTTAGGCTGAGCTGAACTCATTTTTTTCCCTTTTTTTTATGAGAATGCTTAGATGATGGAGAAAAATAAAGGTGTGAGGGTGTGAATTGGTTGTAAAGA
>BMAC01001490.1:116564-130476 GCA_014905375.1 Phtheirospermum japonicum
GCAAGTCGATCGACAGGTGGGTCGACTGGAAGGGTGAAATCGACTGAAATCCAGTGAGTTTGGGAATTTTGGGCGAAACAGTCGATCGACTGCTCCTCAGTCGATCGACTGAGACGCAGTCCAGCTCATGATTTTGGTCCATTTTGACTTTTTTGCCCCTGCATTTTTGTATATATAGGACCAGCTCTCAACCTTATCCAAAAACCCTTCCTTGGTGGAAATTTGGGGCTTGCTCCATTTCCTCCAAGCCTTTACTTTTTCTTTTGTAAACCTTAGCTCATAATCCCTAGTTTAATGTAGTTTTAGGTAGCTTAGTAGTTAATCTTGTTTAGCTTAGTTAGTTAGTTTTTAGTTAGTAGTTAGTTAGTTGTTCTTAAGCAACTGTTGGAGTGAATGACAACTCCTTCATTTGTGGAGCTTGTTATTTGAAGATTTGGAGTTTTGATTTGGAATGCAATTTGGTAGTAAACTTTCTCTTTCTTTGTTGTTATTGATGTTGTTGCTCTTATTTGGTTGAAATAGTTGTGTTGGTTTTTAGATTTAGTTTATGTTGTTGTTCATTGCTTTTAATTTCTCTTGGTAATTTTCTAACTTGTAGCTCTTGTTTGTTCTTGCAAACTCCATTAATGCTCTTTTCAAGCTTTTTACTCTTTTTAGACAAGCAAACTCTTTGGACTTTTGAAAGATGTATGAACTATTCCTCTTTGGTAGTTTGTCTTGTCTATTTAAAAGCCTTTGACCAATTTCAATTTCAAAAGCTTGATTTTCCCTCCTTGGATGCTATTTTAATTGTAAGCTTTATTTGATGCAATTTAATGTGAAGCTAAGATTATTGTTATAATTTTGTAAGAAATAAGAATTCTTGGAGATAAAAAATTAATATAAAAACCATTTACCATCATCAATTCAAGTAATAACTAAACGAGATGCTGATTGGTACATTATATTTTTAAGATTRATTACATATTCCATCATTTTTRTTTTCGTGTGTATGTTATGTTTCCCTAGGGAAAGTCGACTGGTCCGACGACAAAAGAAGAACTTGGAAGAGCTACTTGGACTTTTCTTCACACATTAGCCGCTCAGGTTATTTATTTATCTTTCCTCGGAAATTGACTGTTTTTAATTATTTTTGTTTCTAAGTGAAGGTTATTAGTTTGTGAATAAATAATTCTGTTGATGAATGGATATATGTATGGTTGTTGATACATTTTATGGGAGATATTGTTGCTTAACCTCTGTGATTGATTGTCAAAGTTATGGCTTATTTGTTCAGTATCCGGATAAGCCAATAGACAATAGAAGAAGGATGTAAAAGAACTGGTACGGTTATTTCTTTGTGTTTTTGTGATTTTCATTTTTATTACGAGTATCGAGTCTGTTATTGATTCAGCAATACAGTCAATCTATATTATATACATCGAGTAATTTGTTTTCAATTGTTTAATGAAGCTTAGACTTCTTGCATTCTATGTTGTTTGTTTTTTTATAATTAAATGACACCTCATTGATATTCCTTTGTTGTTGGTATGTAATAAGTTAGTTTTCAGCTTTATTTTTCTCCCTACTCTTTTTTTTTGTTCATTTAATTAACTCATTGATGAAATAGGAATATTGCTCTTTTCAGCAAAATTGGAATTGTGTTGATATATAAGGCCCTTTCTAGAAGTTGTAATGTCTTGGGATAATTGGTTTTAATTGAATGGAGCTTTTTGGGAGCTGGAAATCACATATATTTTATGGAAATTTCTAGATTGTATGGAAGGAGAAATATAGAAACCTCGATCACTTTTTTGAAAGATAAAACTCTGAAACACTGATTCGAGTAAAGATTTTACACAAGGGTAACAATTGTGGTTTTGGGTGGTGAATTGAGCACAATGTGGGATATTATGTTACTTGCGCTTTAGTTTGCAGTAAAAATTTGTTTCTTTCATTATCACTGCTATTGACGAAGGAATCTGGTTTCTTTCTTGTTGTCTGTTAGTTTTTTTTTTCACTTCCATTTCGTAATTATTATCGKTCCACTGCACTTAGTGATTTGGTTAAGGAATTGGTAGTTTGGTTGGTTTCAAATCAAGATACTGGATTTTATTCATTTACCCTGGTTTCTGCATAACTTTGTAACTTCACTTTTGTGGCTTTCTTATTGTCTAGGTTTTTATGCACTCTACAATGAAATGATTTTAGAAATCGAATTAATTATTCATGTAAATTTTTTTTTGGGTAAAATGAGATGTAATTACAATTTTCTATCGTTTTTTCCTGTCAGGTACAATGATGATTATTATTTTTAATTATTTTTTTGGCACTTTGCGTTTTCAGATAATTTTTCTTCAATAATAGATTGCTTAGTGTCTGTTTCTTATTGCAAATGTGATTTATATTAATTCTTGTTGTAATTGATCGAAAATATACTTTTGTATGGCTTTCAGATTGTTCAGATTGTATCATAGGGAGGACAATATAGAACTTAAGACAGAGGAACTAGTTCCATTGCAAGGAGTTGGTCTGCAAAAATGTTTAGCTTTTAGTGTTGATGGAACAAGATTCGCTATTGGAGGAGTAGTAAGCTACCTCAAACCATGATTATCATCATGTACAAGTTTTTGCTTTACGAGTCATCTGAAAAATATACTTTAATACACTAATTCTATATACTAACTTGTAGGACGGATGTCTTAGAATATTTGAGTGGCCAAACATGCGCGTCATATTAAATGAACCAAGCGCTCACAAGTCATTTCAAGACATGGATTTCAGGTATACTAATTATTTCATTTAGTTTTAGTTTAAATGAAATGATAGAGGTCGATTTATTATATTCAGTTTAATATGTGTTAATTATGCTTTTATAAATAATTAGTGGGCTTTGGGCCTGTAGGGTTAGGGTTATTTATTTATATGAGTAGTGCGTTGCAGTCATTTTTAGGTATCGAGAGTTCATTAGAAAATAGGACAGAATATCTGCTTGGAAAGGAAGTTCACTTCCTGAGGATGCACTTGCGCTTGGGACAGGCTCGCGTCTGTTAAATTGTTACTCTTTTCTTTTCCAATTCAATATTAATAATATATTTTGTTATTTATTCTTCCTTCAATCCATTGACTCTATCATGAAAGGTATTTTTATTTTTTTTTAAACTTTCTATTTATCATTATCATTATTATTATTATTATTAGTTTTTATTTATTATTATTATTTTATTATTTAATTAAAATTTTTTTTTGTGTGTGTGTGTGTGTGTGTTCTGGGTTGAAAATATCTCATTCTCTTAGACCATTCTGAAACACTGGACATGAGATTTAACGGTCGGGTCCTGATTTTGCTCTTATTGCAGCTTAGATTTAGCATTCTTAGCTTCAACATCGGCCGATGGTTCAGCAAGAGTATGGAATACAACTGATGGTGCTCCAATAACGACCCTGACCCGTAACTCTGTATGTTCTTCTCAATTCCCGATTTCTGTGTTCATTAGCAGTCACATTTGAGGTCGATGTCTCAACGTATATTTGCATCTATTTGCAAGATGAGAAGATAGGATTTTGCCGATTTTCTAAAGACGGGACAAAACCATTTTTATTCTGCAGCGTTCAAAGAGGTGTGTTACTTTTATATAGTTGACCTTTGTGATTGCGAGTAATGTAATTTAGATTTTTGGACTTGTAGGAAATACGGCACTGACTGTTGTTTGGGACATAAGTATATGGCAAAAAATCGGGCACAAGAGGCTTCTTAGAAAGCCAGCCTCAATTATGTCTGTTAGTTTGGATGGCAAATATCTTGCTCTGTAAGTGCTCATCTTCTTTCTGAACTTATTAACTTCCTGCTTTTTTTTCCTAGTATAATTTCTTTCTGGAGAAGATTAATAAAAATTATGTTTTTGGAATTTGATTTTTTCTTGTCTGTTTTTCACACAAATTTATGACGGATTTTAGATGCGTAGTTTTTCAATGGATAGCCTTAAAAAAATACATGTTTACGATAAATGTGTTTCTGTTGACTAAATTGGCATGAGTTTTCTTGGTCTTGTTTGTGCAGCCTAGACAAGGTTGTGTTTCCATGTGAACGAGTTGACTAAATGAAGTAAGGACAAGCATTCCCAAAAGTGGAAGTCTCAGTTATTACCCGTTGCTGCGAAAGGGCCAACATATCCAAATCAGGTATAGTATTTTTCTAATTAGGGTCATATAGTTGATAATCGAGTGAATATTGCTGGTTCAGAACTATCAGGCTGTTGATAAATCATTATGGATGACTATATTATAAGATTCTCTCAAAGTTTCAGAGTCTACGCTCTTCCGAGTAATGATAAGGGAATATGAGGAAATAGTACTAGTTGCTTGGAATAGTGTAGACGTTGAAACTTCAAGAGAATCTTGTTAGTCCTGTCCCCCTCCCCCCCTTATTTTTTTCTCTTTAGCTTTTCAGCCTTTCCTTGGTGATTGGTTTCAAGAACTGGATTCAATGTAATTGTTGTGGTGGACTCGGAAATAGTTGTGGGAAACCGATCATCGTATAATTTGTGCACTCTTTCTGAGGGTTTCTGCACTTTTGACTTAATTAATACTGTTAATTTGAGTCTCGACTATCAAAGTCCTGATTTGCTAATATAACTATTCCATGTGTATTGCATTTTCTTTTGAAGTTAAATTCTAATTCCTGTGTTCTTCCTTGATGTTTATTACATCTTATTCATATATTTTCACTGACCTTCTATGAAGCTAACAGGCTGATACTGGACCTCTATGTTGGGCATTTGAATGTTTCACAGGATTTCTGAAATTGAGGTGGCATGAGACAGTTGCTTGCTGTTTCACTGCAATTTGTTTCTTCTGGTTATGTGGCAATGCCGACAGTGTTATCTGTTACAATGGCGATTGGTTTGCACCGTTTGTCACAGCAGGTAGAATTCTTTATGCTTTGGCTAAAGGTTTTATTTTTCCCCTCCCATTTTCTTATTTATGAGTTTTCTTTATTGAGTGAATCAGGCCTTGGGATGCTGCAAAACATATGGAGTCTGCAGGAGCTATCGCAAAGGAAGCGGGTAACTGGAACGAAGTGTCCGATTTCTATAAACGCGCATTTGAGTTGTACGTTGAATGTGGAAGGTCACAACCCGCATCTGATGCACTTGCAAAGGGTGCTCGGTATGAGCTGATTTATTTTTAGATTTATTTCTGTAATTTACTTATTGCTGAGATGCTTTGTTGTAATTAGTCTGTGTATCACTGCTATCACTGTTGTTTGTTTTGATGATTTGTCGTGATGATGTGACACCAACCTTGTTTAAATTCATGTAAAATTGCAGATCAATGGATCATTGTTAGTGATATTTTAGATTTGTGCATGTAACTAGCAATAATGCTTTATTTGTGATTGTCTTGTTTTTAATGAATTTAATGAATTTGACAGCTTTCATTTAAATTTTTTTTTAATTTTCACTACTTTCTAGAACGGTTATTTAAAAACCCGTTCTAGAAAGTATACTTTCCAGAACGTCTGTTTTGGAGACTAGAAAATATACTTTCCAGAACGTCCTTTTTTAGGCGTTCTCGAAAGTATACTTTCCAGAACGTCTGTATTTCGAGGCGTTCTCGAAAGTATACTTTCGAGAATGCCTTAAAATGGAAGTTCTAGAAAGTGTATTTTCCAGAACGTCTTAAAAAAGGACGTTCTGGAAAGTTATTTTCCAGAACGGGGGAACCTGTAAAACCGACTTTTTAGAACGGCTGAATTCTTTTTAAGAACATCTCTGAAAACCGTTCTTGAAAGTCTGACAATCAAGAACGCCCTGCTGAGATGTTCTTGATTGTCAGACTTTTAAGAACAGCTCCATACAGAACGCCTCAGCAGGGCGTTCTTAATCTGCAGAAACAAGCGTTCTTAAAAGCTGTTTCTGCACTAGTGTTGTGTCGGTTTTGGAGGATGTGGAGTTAATCGAGCCTCTTTTGCCACCACCCGATGCTTTGTTGCTACTTGACCAAGTGGAGGTGGAAGAGGTAGTGGGGGATGTGTTAGATCCTACTCTCTCGTGCCCGACTACGACTACTTCTAAAGTCGAGAGAGAGGAGATTACGGTCGGGGAGACGAAGGATTACGTCGACCCATTTTTGGATGATCACGTTTGGGTGGTCGACTACTCCCTCTTCCGACCCCCGAAAGCCCTCTCTTTTGTTGCCTTGACCTACCGGCTTGCTCGACTTGCCCGTCTTGGTGATCTTTGTCACCCGGTGTGTCTACTCGAGAACACCAAGGCGTGGCACGATCGCCACCTCTTCTTGGATCCCGTATAGCGTCGATTGTATAAACCGTCGAGCTATAGACGTTAAAGTAGCGCTTATTAGGAGGCAACCCAATTTGTAAAAAAAAAAAAAAAAGAAGAGAAAATCCAAAAAAAAAATAGAAAATTCAAAAATATCTCTCTCTCTCTCTCTCTCTCTCTCTCTATATATATATATATATATATATATATATATATATATATATATATATTCGTATTTTGTTTTTGCAACCCCCCGTTTGTTCATTTCTTGTAGGTTGCTTGTCTCGACTCCCGGAGAGGACTTATGCACGACCACGTCACCACAAGCTCGGAGATAGGGGCGTTTCCTTTTCCCTTGCACTTTTTACCGTATTTTTCTAGCTTAATATGCAACGAGAACATTGCTAGATTTTAAGTGTGGGGTGGTGGTTAGGGTTCGTCTTAGGATTTGTAAGTTGTTTGCATGCTTGCTTGTGCTAATTTGAGTAACGTGTGTGTTATTTTTGCTTGGAACCTTGGTGAAGTGACGCGGTTTTTGATGAATTTCTTAGGAGTTTAGGTTTTTGATCGGATTTAGTGTACTTAGGTAATTTGACTCGTTGGGAACTTTGTTCGGCTTTAGCTTCGGGCTATCATTGAGCTCAATTAAGAACTAGTGCCTCAACTAGCCTCGTCGTCGAACACTCTCTATAGGATTTTATTTTGTATTTTGGAGTCGTTAATTGCTCCATGTGCTCGATCGAAAATATTGTAAGTTGCTAGTAGCAACGAGTGGTCGGAGCCGTTGATTTTTCTTTGTATATATCTTGTATTTAAGTACCTTATTTCCTTGGGTACTAAAAAAAGAGAAAAAAAAAAGAAAAAAAAAAGAGAAAAGAAGAAAAAAAATGATGATGAATAAACAAGGATAAGTTATAAATCCTTATAGTTATTAAGTAATGAAACGTGCAACTCTTGCACGTTTCCTCTTTTTCCTTCTTTTTAGATTTTTTTTTGTTAAAGAGAGTTGTAGACGATCGGGGCTAGTAGGGAGCCGATTAACGGTTCGACCGTGGATAGACCTTAGCTGGGGCAAGGACGAGGGGACCGACTTGGAGGGTTACCTAGTACTTTTAGGTTTCGGGAGTCGATCTAAACTTTCTTTGTCAAGACATCTTTGTCGTCCTTTTAGCCAAGCTAACGAGCATTTTAGCTTACGACGTCTCGAATTAGGTTTTGTGCATTAGTTTAGGATCACCCGGGGGTAGTTTTGTAATTCTAGATTAGTATTCCTTAAGGACAAGCAATCATTCTAAGTGTAGGGTGGTTGATTTATACTTTTTTGTACACTTTTTTGTTACCGTTTTGTGTCGCATTCGCGTGTGTTTTGCTTGCATTTATGGGTTTTATGAGTCATTTTGGCCTACTTTGTTAGTTTTAGATTTTTATAGCCTTTGTGTGGTTTTTAGTCGTTTTTCGTACATTTTTACCCTTTTTCGTATTTTTGGTCGTAGGATGACCAAGCGGTCCCGCGCACGCTCGGAGCATCCCATTCGACTCGGATTGGAACGGGCAAAGCAAGAAAACACAGCGTGAACGAGAAGCGACAACTGGCAGACGTTTAGAGCGAAACAAGAAAACCGAGCCGGAGCAGCCGAGCCAGTCGATCGACTGGCAGTCGATCGACAGGTGGGTCGACTGGAAGGGTGAAATCGACTGAAATCCAGTGAGTTTGGGAATTTTGGGCGAAACAGTCGATCGACTGCTCCTCAGTCGATCGACTGAGACGCAGTCCAGCTCATGATTTTGGTCCATTTTGACTTTTTTGCCCCTGCATTTTTGTATATATAGGACCAGCTCTCAACCTTATCCAAAAACCCTTCCTTGGTGGAATTTGGGGCTTGCTCCATTTCCTCCAAGCCTTTACTTTTTCTTTTGTAAACCTTAGCTCATAATCCCTAGTTTAATGTAGTTTTAGGTAGCTTAGTAGTTAATCTTGTTTAGCTTAGTTAGTTAGTTTTTAGTTAGTAGTTAGTTAGTTGTTCTTAAGCAACTGTTGGAGTGAATGACACCTCCTTCATTTGTGGAGCTTGTTATTTGAAGATTTGGAGTTTTGATTTGGAATGCAATTTGGTAGTAAACTTTCTCTTTCTTTGTTGTTATTGATGTTGTTGCTCTTATTTGGTTGAAATAGTTGTGTTGGTTTTTAGATTTAGTTTATGTTGTTGTTCATTGCTTTTAATTTCTCTTGGTAATTTTCTAACTTGTAGCTCTTGTTTGTTCTTGCAAACTCCATTAATGCTCTTTTCAAGCTTTTTACTCTTTTTAGACAAGCAAACTCTTGGACTTTTGAAAGATGTATGAACTATTCCTCTTTGGTARTTTGTCTTGTCTATTTAAAAGCCTTTGACCAATTTCAATTTCAAAAGCTTGATTTTCCCTCCTTGGATGCTATTTTAATTGTAAGCTTTATTTGATGCAATTAGTTTAGTAATTAGGGGTTTAGGGTTTAGGTTCGTTTAGAACCATTAATCGGAGCTTGTCSAAAATTGGGATTGACGACCTCAATACTTGATCGACATTTGGGATTGACAAYYCCRAATCRTGGATTAAGTGCTCGGCRAAAACCGATTAATCGTGGAGAYGAACCGAACGCCCTAAACCCAATCATTTTTAATTAAAGTCTCCTTTTAAAGCTTTAGCATAAAACTCAAACCAAACCAATGACTTAATGCTTTCGTAGATTAGATTAGTGTAATTTAGTTTAACAAGAGAGTGACTAAATACACCGACCGCCGATTATATCTATTCTCGAGAGACACGACTCGGGAAAACTTACCTCTCTACAATCGACTCCGTACTATTGCGGAGAAGATTTCTTAGAGTGCTAAGAATTCTTCGATCAGTCGTTGTCACACCAATCCAGTAACTAAATACTGCAAAATAGATGAAAAATATGCAATTGGTGCTCGTCCATCCACAATAATATTTATACGAGAAATAAATATATATAACAATATGCAGCTCACAAAAGTATAGTTTTATACCATTAATTTTCGCATAATTTGACAACATTCTACATATCTTAAACTTACACGCATGATAAAGAAACTCATATGAAATCTTATTTTAGTTCCTATTATGATAGAATCCAAATAGCAGGAAGGATTACAATCGCCAGTTTTTTTAATCTATTAAATATTAATCAATTCATATATACCAACTTCATAACAAAAATTAAAAAATAAGGAACACATCAAACAAAAAGTTCGATACAAGAAATTCAAACAACAACCCTTGTTAACGAAATTCAAATGGAAATAAACACAAACTTGCTTCATAATAAATTTCAATAGGCAACAACAAAACTTTACTCCTCCTCAATTGGGACATTACCATATGTATATCGAATCGAAAAAGGACTTGATGCACCACCACAAAGTGCCATAACTAAGACTTTGGGACCTGAGGTGAAATCTAGAAATGATGCCATCAAAGCTTAATGTCTAATATAATCTTTTTCATCAATATATATAAGTACTACAACAAAAATTCAAGATACAAAACAATATATCAAATTTTCCATCCAAACAAACTATAAAGTTGATGTTTAAGATAAATACATTCAAACAACTAATAGAAATGGTAATTAAGCTATCAAAAGATCCTCAAAGTAATTAACTGATTGTGTTCTGCATATCTTTCACAATCTAAAAATATATAAAAACAGTACTGGCTATATGAGGCAATTATTTTGACTCCCGTCAAAACTTTTTTCTTTTCCCCAAAAGAAACTTTTTTGGCGGAAAGCCACTTTTGTTGACTTTTCAACTTTTTTTTTTAAATTAAATATCACAACCACAATTATTGACTTTTCAACACGGCTAAAATTCCATGCGTGTATTTTTGAGGGTGTTTTTGAGGTTTAATAGGGGGGTTGAATTTCAAATTTTATGCCTACAAATTAGGATACCATTGATTAATATTTCAATTTTGTTACCTAAATTGTTTGATGCTTTTAATTCAATCCGTGAGAATCTATTTTGATTTCGGTATGAGGTTATAAATCTTACAATTTTTATATATATCTTATAATATATATCTGATTATTAGCCATATATATCTGATATTCAATTGAAATAATAGATAAAACAAGCATGACAAAAGCAAACATAAAGATAAAAATAATTATAGGCCCCGAATAAAGAAAAACAAAGCATGAAAATAAATTAAATTACAGGCCCCAAATATAACTATCTGGCAATAACACAATAAAGCATATCGAAATAAACTCTAAATCTGATATCCTTTCACAATTAAACTCCAAATACTCTGGTATCTTTCACACGCGTAGACATTGAAAAGATCGGTAGTTGATTCAATCCGATTCACTTGCAGAATTAGAATCCTAAACAAAGTAAATACATTAAATCGGATTTTTTTATTAAAAAAGATTGTTACCTGAAATCACTCTAATGCAGTAGGACGAATTAAAGATACTTAATTTATTTAATTGAGATGGATTGATTTTTTATAAATAAAATCAACCAATAAAAAATGTTCAAAAAATAGAATTAGGCAACAAAATAAAATTAAAATGGACAGATTTAAACAAAGAATTGCAGTAGATTAGGCAACCAAACATAATATCATATTTTTTAAAAATATCAGATTGAATGTTGTTTTTTAACTTAATTAAAGACGTTTAATTTGTGGAAGGTTAAGCAGAATATTATTTAATTCTAAAATCAACGTAAAAAACTCTACAAAAAATTAAAAAGGAAAATACATTAAATCATATTTATTATTGAAAAGGAATTTATTAATGCAGGACCTATACAAAACAATAAAAAAAAGGGCACCTTTAAGAAACAAAAAAAAAAAAATTCGAGAGATTGTAAAAATCTTTGTAGATTAGGCAACTAAAGATAATATTATTTTTATTTTAAAAATATCAGATTGCATAATTATTTTTAGCCTAATAGACGTTTTATTCTTTAAATATCCGATTGCACACTATTTTCTAGCCTAATTAAGGACGTTTTATTTGTGTACAATAAGAGTATAATAGTTTTTTAATTCCAAAAACCACCTAAATAAATCTACAAAAATATAAAAAACAGATGCATTGTCTATAATGAAGGGATACTAAATCTGGTCTTTTCTCAGTTACACGGTATTCCAAATATACAATCTTTAGGGTTTCACGCAAGTCACCCTATAAATTTAGGGTTCTATTATTTGCAAAAAATCAATTTCATTCTCTTCTAAATGTGTCTTTGTTTTCTCTCTATTTTCAAAATCTGGGCAGCTAGGGTTTTTGGGACAATATCTCCGCTATTCGGATTAACTAAAGACATCGACTGTACAAACAAGAAGGCTCTTAAGCTTAGAGTTGTCCAATTTTTTGCGAGATCCGGATTCGACGGCAAGGGTCAAAGAAATTCTATGGAAATTGTATTCCATGATTCAGAGGTAATTATTTGTCATTTTTATATAGAGATTTATATAGGTTCGAAATACCTACTCATTATTAGTCAATTAATGTGTCGAATTAAAATATATTGTATCTAATTACTTTAAAATAGGGAGGACACATTTCTGGGTGATAAAAAAGATCAATGTCAAATTATTCGAAAATCGAATAGTTGAAGGTCGCATTTATGCGATTAGAAACTATTACGTAGAGAACAACACTGGCAAGTTCCGCACCACTGTGGCCAAATTCAAATTCAAAAATATCCATGCGAAAATATTTTTGGTCAACGTGATAGAGGATTCTTTCCCCAATTACGTCTTTGATTTTTGACCTTTCTCAACACTTACCGACGTCAAAAAAGGTTGACGAGACAATGTTGTTCGGTAAGTTTGTTAATATTTTTGAATAATAACAAACATATACAATTCGGTCATGTTTTAACTAATTTAGTTAAATTTGTTATTGTAGATGTAATTGGAAAGGTGGCGGAAACCCGTAACCCTTAAGAGAAAGAATTGATGGGAGGACATCGAGCAAGATTGATCGAGATTATTCTCGAAGACTTGAGGTAGTTTTCAGTTATAAGATTGCTTAATTAATTAATTAATTAATTAATTAATTAATTGTTTAGATTGTTTTATATATAATTAGGAGTCAATAATTTATTTTTTTGTTATTGTTTGTTATTATAGTGGTCGTCGCTTAAGTTGTACTCTTTGGGGCGAATATGTAGACCAAATTTTTGCTTTCAAAAGTGGTCTGTCCGTGTAACCTCCCGTGATGATCTTGCAAATGTGTCGTGCAAAGGTCAATAGAGGTAATAATATAATTGTTTTCTAATAGCAGTTTTTTATTCGAATTATAATTTTGATCAAATTTTCAATTTTAGCATGTTTTATTCTTCTATTTTTAAATTATGTTTATTTTATGTTTTTAAAACCTATTTTTTAAAAATAGATTTTAGATTCTGTTAATTCTAAGAAATTTTTTAATTGCAGTTTTTCTTATTCGAATTATTATTCTAAATTATTTTTCAATTTCAGCATGTGTTATTCTTCTATTTTTAAATTCTATTTTTTTTAATGTTTTTAAATTCTGTTTTTTTAATATATTTTAGATTCTGTATATTCTAAGGAAATTTTCATAATCGTATTTTTTCATTTTTAGATTCTGTTTATTTTATTTATTTTAGATTCTTTTTTTAAAAAATCATTCTTTTAATTTCAATTTTTGGAAAGAATATCATTAAACCATTCGTTAATCTATTAAAATAATTATAATTTTATAATTATAGATATTGTTACTCTATCAAATTCATTTGAGGTGACGAAGTTGGTTACTTCCGGTTCGGTGCCGGAAATTGTCGAATTTGAAATACTTATTTGAACTTTTTTATTTATATAAATGTTGTTGAAAAAGAAAATAGAAACGAACAACTTATTGTTATTTCTTAATATACAAGTATTTAAAAAAGTTTGATACAAAAAAGAATAATATTTAAAATTTGTAGATTTTTTGAACAATAAAAAATCTCGGATATAAACATAATAAAATATTAATATTTTGAAAAGATCACAAATTATCGGTATTTCTTAATATCCAAGTTGTAAAAACTCGATAAAATTATTCAATTATTATGTTCCATAATTGTAGAAAATATAATGATAGAGATTCGAAAAATATTTTTTAAATTAAATTTTGGTAAAATATTAAATCATTTAGATTCATTATTGAGAAGTTTGTGATATGATATATTTAAAATTAGAAAAGAATTTCTTATATTTTGCAGGTAAATCCTCGGCGTTTGTTAAAAAGTATTTCCTATTTTTAAGAATCCTGATAACCGAAGATTCTATATAGAAGATAAGTAATATGGTTATCTTTTAACTATTAAATATAAAAATATAATATGTATATTGCCAATTTTCAAAAGATAAGTTTTAAATATCTCTCCGTGTGCCTATAAGATTATCTATAATTAACCCTAACATCATGAATTTACTGCCGCATAGCCGACAAGTGTAATAGGGTTTACACTATTATTAATAGAACAAATACACATACATACATCTGAATATAAACACATAACGGATAATAAATATTTCGAGCAACGCATTGGTAGTAAACAATATAGGGAGGAAGACCAGTATCATACGAAAAAGAGCACAAACAGACAACGCAATTGCAGGTA
>BMAC01001491.1:0-28318 GCA_014905375.1 Phtheirospermum japonicum
TGGTGGTGAATCGCCGTTTCGAACTGAATGTGCTCCCAACATAATGTCGGGAACTTGATCGCAAGCAAAATCGGTCGCTGTCGAGGAATTGTCCTCGGGAATAAGAACGGGTCTTGGTCTTGGTGGATTTGAACGGTGAATGTTGTCAATGAATGGTACAAGGTCGCGTTGAAGTGATCGCCTTCCTTGCATAAACTCAACAACACGTCAAAGTACCAAATGGCAAAAACCAAGTAAAAGCAAATAAAATAATAAATCAAACAGAAAATAAAACGAAAAACATCTTTAATTCCTACTCGTTGCGTCCCCGGCAACGGCGCCAAAATTTTTGACTCAAACTTTTGTGCACCCCGTTTTAATAAATAATTTAAAAGCACGTCAGTTTGCTCGTAAGTGTACGAAGTAACTGTAGGGTGATGAGTTTGACTCGAGTCGTATCTCTCGAGGAAATAACTGTTCGGTTTTATTGATGTTTTTCTCAGTTTTCAATAACATACATATACATTTGGGATTTTGAAAAGATTAATTCGATCATTATAAACTAAGACGATAATTTAAACTAATTAAACTAATTACTTTAACTAGATTACCAATTACGAATTAAGCAGTGAACTAAAGCTATTTAACTAATTATTCTAAATTAACAACTAAGAGTAACGACTAAATTATCGATTAACACTACGAAGTTTGAAGGCTAATTAACGTAACTAATGCATGAATTAAAGAGATTACCACTAGCAAATGAATCATACCAATCCAAGAGCATTAACGGAGCACAAACTAATTGCATAAATAAGCTAAATTAATCATTGTCCAACTCACGAGCATAAGAAACAATTAAACTAATTGAAACTAGAATAAACTAAGAATTTAACTACGCAATTAACTAGCAAATTAACTAAAAGTTTAGAGTACTTATTGTAACTACGAAAAGCAATGAAAGCTTCAGCTATTCCGGAGTTTGAACGCTGATCTTGGTTGAAAATTGACTCTCGAGCGCGAAATCGGTGTTTCGGTCGCGTAGAACTTCGATCCTTGATCCGCGTCTCCAAATCTTGTTATAAGATGTGGATTTATTGTTGTTTGAATGCTAAAATATCCTAGGATAGTTGTATCTGTTATGGCCCCCTCCCAAAACCCGAAATATGAAGGGTTTTTATAAGTAAAACAAGTCTTGCCGCACAAGAAACCCTAATTTATGAATTCTGGGCCGTCGCGTCGACGTAGCGTCGACGGAGCATCGACTGACGCGAGCAGGTGCTCGGCGGATGTCGGCAGTCTCGGTCGGCAGCGCGCGGCATGTGCGGTCGGCAGGGTGCGCGCGTCGCTAGCAGGTGCGTCGACGTTGTGAGTCGACATCGACGCTTCAGAGCTTTGCGTCGACGTTGCGTAGTCCTTGCTGTGTCGACGTCGACGCTTCAGAACATAGCGTCGTCCTTGCGTCGATCGATGCGGGCATGGCTCGCTGGCACGGCTTGCGTTGACGGTCGCGTCAGTCGACGCGACTGAGCGTCGATCTCCATTTCTCGATCGTTTGCTACTCGTTTCACCGGAAAGCTTGTTCTTCTACTCTTGAACATCAAACTTCGTCTTTAATGCGCTAAACTCTTCCGGTTACTTAGCTGTAAGGTGCAAAACAACGAAACATCACCTAATTGCATTAATTTAGATCAAAATGCGGTAAAATAAGCTGGAACTATAAAATTACGGAATTATGCTTAAATCATCCAACTTATACCAAAAATAAATATAAAAACGAACTAAAAAGCTAATAAAAATAAGGACAAGTCTACTCTAATCATTTCCCGACATCGCCGTCGGAGATGCCGTGTACGACTACTTCAAAATCGTGGTTGATGTTCACAAGATCCCGTCCACCGCCGGAGCACTGAGGTTCAGCTCCATCGGAAAAGGCCGGTTTTAGGAAGCTCTGTTCACTTACGTGGATATTTTGGACACCACCTGATCTGCATACTCGCCGGGTTCACCGATGACAAGGAGGCTTTGAGGGGCAGTATTTTGCCTTCATCTCCGACTCGGTGCTGACGGTGGTGGGGTCCCTGCTGGGGACGTCGCCGGTGATGGAGTATCTGGATTCGTCGACGGGGATAAGGGAGGGAGGGAGGACGGGCTGACGACGGTGGGATTTATTGTTGTTCTTCTTCACGCCTGAAATTGTGATAATAATAATAATAAGAATAAGAATAATATACTTTTAATTTTAATTATATATTGTGGTAAGGTTATTTTAGTCTTTTTATTTATAATTATTTTTATTTAAAATATTTTGGGGTCAACTAATAATATTTTGGGGTGCATATATCCGCGTCCATAAAAAAGTTTCCAAACATTTTCTTTTTATTTTAAGCATTCACTTAAGTAATATCATATTAATATATGATACATATTTTGAATTTCTTTTAACCAAATAGTCTGACAGCCTTTTATACTTATAAGGGATTAATGATTTTTAAATTTTTTTTAACTTTCTTATATGTAAAACTCTTAAAATACTTTTGATCAGCGTCGAAGTTAACATGCGTACAATTGAATTTGACTACCGTTAAAAAGGCTGACAATAACTTGCAAACGAAAACTGATCACCGTAGTAAGATGCAATAGCATGCTTTACTTACTTAATTGATTATTCTCGAAACAAGAAAATAAATGTTATTCTTGATCACAAATGAAGTCAATATATGTACTAATTATCTTAGTAAGAGAATGAAAATTTAAGGTTTAATTAATATTGTTACTTGATTGGAAATGAAGTGTGGTTAGACAAAATTAAAAGAATTACATGCTATGTAGAGAGGGAAAAATTAAAGGCATGCCTAACCACTTGGTTATTAAAAAAATTTGAAAACAAATGTACTACGTTTAATCCACTCTATTATACTAATTTAATGTACACCTACAATTCTACGCTCTCACGTGGCTCTCTACAAAAATAATTTTTTGTATGTGTCTGTGCACAATATTTATTTGTTTTTCCTTATATTTTCCTTTCGTCCTATTTTCTTGCTGTCTCTTATTTTCTATTTCCTCCTAATTTCTTGTCGATCTCTCACTTTCTCTCTCCCTATTAGTTTGTATCACAATTTTTTATTTATTTAAAATTTTAACTTGTCCACCCATATCTATTTTCTCCTATTTTCTTTATCACAACTTTTATTTATTTAAAATTGTAACTTACCCACCCATTAATCAGTGTTTCCATATAAATAGAAAATAATTTTGTTTTCCATATAAATACAAACCATCCACTTATTAACTAATTCTTTGATACTTTTTTTCATTTATATTATTTGATCTAACGATGCTGATTGTATTTTATAAATTTTAATTTTTGACTGATATCTTTATACTTTATTTGTTGAGATTATATTACACTAGTGTGAAAACCCGCGTATTACGCGGGCACATCAAGTAATTACACAAAGAATAATAATTTTTATAAATTAATAAATACCGAATAAAGCAAGTAAATAAATTGTACGAAAAATAAGATTTATTTCTCATTTTAAATTCTGAAAGACTTCCTTATAAACTACATTACATGTCTTATTGACAATGATGCCATCTTCGTTGCAGCAAAGAATCTTCAACCCTTTACGACTCTTAACTCGAGATATCGCAACATAAAGCTGACCGTGACTGAAAACTAGTCTTGGAAAATATAACCCAACATTGGAAAGAGTTTGCCCCTGACTCTTGTTTATAGTCATTGCGAAACATACAATGAGTGGAAATTGTCTTCTTTGGAATTTGAAAGGCACCCTACTATTAGAGGGACTCAACGTCATACGTGGAATATATACCTTGGTCCCAATATTGTTGCCTGATAAAATCCTTGCTTCGATAATACGATCTCCAAGTTGTGTAACAACCAACCTCGTACCATTGCATAAACCTGCTGCTTGGTCCATGTTTCGAATCAACATAACCGGGACACCAATTTTCAACTTTAAAATATGATTAGGTATCCCTGAGCACTTTATTGAATTAAGAATGTCAGTTGAGTACACTTGAAGCTGAGCCTCCCCGTTGACATATGTTTTGCAAATCGTATCGGAGCTAAGATATTGTCTTTCATCACCTGGAAGTATCGACATCACATAATCATTAACTGTTTCAACAATGCTATTAGTGGGTGCAAAAATAGCTCTTTCCTCAAAGAAGGAGTCACCGCCAAAGTTTTGTAAAATAGATGGATACGTGCTCTCGACAATAGTGGGAACATGATCACCCGTGGTTCTTAAAAGTATATCTTCCGGTATATCGATCAAAGTCTCACCATCCACCTCAGAACCAATGACACCACCACCAATTTTCAGTATCCACTCTGAGAATTCTTGGATATCTTGTGCAACGGAAGCGATCAATGATTGTCCAATAGTTAACCTCATATTCTTCGTCAATCTCAAGATTTTACAATGTTCTCATAATCGAGATGAGCATATAATTGCATAAACAATATCTTCTCGACTGCCCTTTGGAACAACTGGAAGAATTTTTCTGAAATCTCCACCCAGAACTACAACCTTACCTCCAAATGGTAAGTTCTTTCTTTCCTCAGGTGCAATAAATATTAAACTCTTATGCAAAGCTTCTAAACAAAATCTACTCATCATTGGGGCCTTATCCCAAATGATTAGTTTTGCCTGATCCATGAGAGCAGCTAATTCAATCCCAGGAGTAATTGAACACATTGAGTCTTCCGTTATAGTCAGAGGTATACCGGACCTTGAATGTGCAGTTCTGCCTGAAGGAAGTAAAAGGATCGCAACACCACTTGAAGCAACATTAAGAACAATTTCTCCTTTAGACCGTAAAGCTACTGATAATGTTCGCCAAGTAAATGTTTTACCAGTGCCACCATAGCCGTAAACAAAATAAATGCCACCCCTGACTGATGAGGTAGCACTTATTATTTCACGATAGATTCCTTTCTGTTCATCAGTTAATAATGAGCATAGATTGCGATGCTCAACTTCCAGAAGGGATCTATCAAAATTAAGTTCTTACTGGATCAGTCTGTTATTTCCATCATTAATCAAAGCATCATCGGGAATGGGCATATCGACAAAGTTTTTGAGCGATCTCCCATTACTTTGCAAAATCTTTTCCAACTCGATCAAAGTAAAGTTCTTCAATAGCTCATCAGTTAACTGTAAACCTACACAATTAATAAAATGGCATCATTAAATTATATGTGAAAATTAATTATTCATTCTCTAGAGATTATTTTAATTATTTATGCTAACAAATACTAAGAAATAATAAATACCATCTATCCCAAGATCTTTGCGTTGTCTCTGTAGGATGTCGTCCGCCAGAAACTGCCACGTCTTTTCCCAAACATACTCTGGTCTTGAAGTACTTCCTGACAGTAGCAATGTTGCAAAAAGTTTCCTGAGGAATGTAGGTAAACCCCAAAAGTTCACCTCGATAATACCATCAATGTATTCCTTATCATCATCCAACAATCCGAGAGAGTAACATGCATTCTTGAAAGTTGGGTACACAACGTTATTAATTGTTTGTATATCTTCGTCTGAGGTTGCGCCCCGAGAATGATGTAGCATCGACGACAAATAGTATGCCTCTCCAACACCAGGAGGAACATAATCCAACCTACCAATTTTAATGCCACGTTGTCTAACAGACCAAACACACGGTTTGCCATTCCAAACAAATTTTGTTGGGAATTCCGTATAGGATAATTCTCTGGCATAAGGATATTTCTTATTGCACTCCATCCAAGCAAGAAACATCGAGTCACGGCCGTCTTCTTCAACAATAACTTTATCGATCATGTCATCATCGTTATAGTACATCGGTTGTTCATCAATTAGGTGGAAACTTAGGCGTTGTACGGATGGATTCCTGTAATGTATATCCAAAGCAAGTATACGCCAGACTGCCTCAGGTGAAGATATATATCTACAGTTCTAGTAGTTTTTAATCTCATTAACAACCTCTTCCTTTCCACTTGCATCTTTTCCATGTTCCGTTATAGACAACGTCACACGATCGTGGACCTTATTTATGTACTTGAAAAGATACTTGATGGATTTAAACTGATTGCACCACTCAACGTTAATGTGAGCTTGGTATCTGATCAATAGCAGAGGACTGTATGAAACAACATATCTATTGTCCAGCGTGATACCATTCTTAACCACTACATTTCCCGTATCTCTTCTCCTGTACATTGGGTAATCATCATCATCAACAGTAGTTATTTCAATGTACTTCTTAGGAAATCCCTTAGTACACTTTCCTTTCTTCAAACACGCTCTGTCTGTTTTAGAACTGCAGGGACCATGCATCATGTGTTGAGTCACCAATTCGTACAACTTCGGATGAGTATCTTTATTAGGGATCTCCGCTGAGATAAATTGATCAACCTCTTCCTCTTCAGGAAGTCTTTTGCCGCGATCTAGGAAAATAAGGATATGAGCATGCGACAAACCTCGCTTTTGAAATTCCACCGTGTATATAATTTAAATACATCGTTTGGTTAGAGAATTCTTAAAAATATATGAATTATTAAGTAGTTAACAACAAAGCAAATATTTTCAAAGATAAGACGAAATAAGTTAATAACAGATGAAATTATAATAGAATAATAACAAATATATCTAGATAATTTATATATACGGGAATTCAATGATAAAAATTTACATTTTCTAAAAAATAGGGTGTGTGATAAGAATTAATATCACCTGCTCGTGTCTTTCCAGAAATTTCCAATTCTTTCATGTCCTTGATTATTTGATCCAGTTTGATCTTGAAGATACGACATACAATATCCGGCCTATCCTCGGATTTCAGTGACCTCAATTCCAAATATCTGGTTATCTCTGGCCACTTTGGGTTGCAGGAGATTGTAATAAACAGATCTGGATATCCAAACCACTTGCAAATAGCCATTGCAACTCGATAGTTTTGGATCATATACCGAGCTCCCCCAGTGAAAGAAGTTAGCATCATTATTCTCTGACCAACAGAAGTGGCTCTTTTTTCACCCCTCATAGCTGCATCTTTGAGTTTGTTAAATTTATCCGTTCTTAGGATCAATTGATAAAACCTAACAAACTTTAACCTTTCACACTCGAACATTGTGTATCCATCAACCAAGAATTGTTGAAATAGCCTTCGAGAATATAGAAGGGTCTTTGACTCGCATGGTCGTTCTTGTATACTAAATGAAAAAAACTCTCGCAGCGTTAGTTTGTCCCTTATAGTTGAGGTAGTAGTCCGAGATTTTTCACTATGTTTAATCCCAAGGTTGAAGCCATCTTCTCCGTAAAGAAATAACAAAGGATATTGCAGCGCCAGATACGAAGGATGTAACTCACTTATCCTTTGCAATGCGCCAGAACGCGCTTCAATAATGATATCCCTAGTGTCAAAAGCATCGTCAAAATCACCAGGAATAAGGGTTGCCACCTCACTTGCAGTTGGTAGATTAGTGGTTCGACCATCAGATTCTCTACCACCAATAAGTTTCAATTTAAGACCAAATTGTTCCTCTTCCGTGAAACGTTCTCTAACACTTCGAAACGACTGCACCAATGGATTGTGCACATTAAGCATATTTTTTATATCTTCAATTATTGTAGGATCAAAGGTAGATGACTTTGCTTCTGAACTATTACTACATAATGTAAATAATTATACCAGTATTGACAACAAATTAAAACTGCACAATAGAATTTTGAAATTAGAAAATAGAACTTGATATCATACCCCATTGCAGCCATCCTATTTTGAACTTCATCTTCAGTATCATATATGTACAACTGCGAAAATTTGGGGGATGAACCATTCACGGGCAATAAACTTCCCATCCTGTGATAGTTTGCACCCTTCAACTTAAAGACATAAGGTCCTTGACCTTTGTTGATGGATGTGTCTATCTTTCCTCTCATGGAAGTGAAACTGAAAATGCTATTGTATCCACGTATATTATCTAGGTATTTTTTACTTCTCCGATTATTGCCAAGCATCAAATTTGTTAGAAGCGCAGGGGGTTCCGTTAGGAATGGCAACTCAATCTTTCCATCACGACAACATATAGTGAAGGTTGGAAACTCTGGTTTGCTCAACTTTTCTTTTCTCTCATCGTACCACATTATGGCATGGCAGAATTTACAGCTAAAGGAAGGATCGCCGTTATCCACATACCCTTATAGGGAAAAAAAATTACGGTGCACAGCATATTAGACATTAGACAATTAAATTACTTGTTTTGATTTATTTACTTGTATATAGTTGGAAAATAAACTTGCTGAGTCAGTCATTTTTTCATACACAGTTCTGCGTTGTCGACGTACGAAAGTTAATTTTTGTGTAGGATGGGTTTCTATTGAGCAATAATGGAAAAATAAGTTGTGTAATCTATATTTTCCATTCGTTTTTTCACCTTGTTGTAATACTTGATGTATAAAAATATATAAAATTAAAACCATAAATATATAAAATTAAATAATAAAGCAACGACGATGAGAAGGTCTTTTACCATGAATTGAAGATTTTTGTGTCATATTTGCTGGTTGATTTACTTGAATGTTCGTCGTAGAAGTTTTATTCTTAGACGCTGTATTAATAATTTGTAAAATATATAATAATGATAATAAGACAACATTGTTAATAAATATCATATCGAGCAATGAAAATATAATTTGATTTGTTAGTTTGGGATTAAAAAATTTGCATTGACCGGCACGACGGTTTTGAAAATTAATTCTTCTAGTATTCCTTGCATTAGCAGCAGAAACTGCATATTATAATCTTATCGATAAAACAACAAACGGAATTCTCAAACAAATACAGTACTCATATGGATATATTTTTATTAATACAAACTAATAACCTTGATTAGTAAATCTGTTTCGGTGCGGAAAACAAAATTGGGGAATTGTATTAATCCTTGAATAATATATACATAGTTAATTTCTTACCATTAGTTATATCGGACAGCGGTAATTGTGACTGGGACTGAATATTTCCTACAACATAAAAGATAGATTTAACTAATGCAAAATAAATTCACACCACTATTCCGAAAATGATATCTGCATATTAAAATCTATGATGAACTTATAATAAAGCTTAAATAATATTCGAAAACAAAGAAGAAATGTAAAGTTATAGGCAGACTTGTCATTGGATTGTGAATCAGTTATCAAACTTGCTAAATTAGTCCATTATTCAATATCCAAATGTTTGATCATAGATTATTCTTTTATACACAAAATAAAACCAAATTTAAATTAGGGAGCACAACAGTAATTCTTAAAAATAGCAATTGATAAATAATTACATAATTTGACTACGTACAAATAAAAACACATAAATAATGTTCTTATTAAATTATTCACAAATAATATTATCGTTCTAAGAAGAAATAATAACGTTCTCGTCGTCGTTCTGATTCTCGTGAGCATCAGGTTCGTAACCGTACGGATTCTCGTCCGACTCCTGAGACTACTAATACTTCTCTGACAACTTCTAACACCTTTCAAGTGTTAAAATCTAAGCTTGCACGGGTCCTTCGGCACCTCCTACCTCAAAGCCTACTTCGAGGTCCGAGCCTTTCTCTCCAGCCCTCATGAACACGGCTCTTAAAGCCACAGCTACCCTTGTTACTTCACCCGATTTGGAAGAGAAGGATCACTGTATCTCTTCTGAGCCTCCTTTTAGTGGCTCAGACAATAATGAGCAACTAACTGCACAGCTGTGCAGGGAGAACCAGTCAACCATTTGCAGATCGGATGAGATTGTTTGTGACACCTCTCGATAACTTGTGCTTTATGAGGAACCTGCTTCAACAACTTCCACAGGTTATGTTAATCAGGTGGGCATGGGTTCTTCGGGTAAGGTTTCTCCTTCGGTGCAACATTCTCCAATAGCATATCTTGCACGTGAAGAAGGCATTATAGTGGATGATTCTGATATTGGCAGCCAACATCGCACCCCTCTTTTTCGTAAACCTGCCACTGATCGAGAATTAATTGATATAATTAAAAAGTTACAACAGGAGTCTTCTACTCCTTTCATTGTTGACGATACAAAATCCTCTCCAGCCCTTCACCTTATGAGTATCGCTTCTAGACAATCTTGGGCGGATATTGTTGAAGAGGAAGACTCTACTCCTATACGCAGAGTTTCAAAGAGTTCTCTTAAGCGAGGATTTCTGGTCAAGCGCTAATACCTTTGTTTTCGTTTTTTCACTAATTTGCTATGTATTCGGACTTTTTTATCCTTTTTTAATAAAAGCGCCGCAATTTATTTAAAAAAAATATTATCGTTCTAAGAATTTGTACAAATACAATATGTGTATGTAATGTAATTAATATTATTTCATTTTATTGATCTATACCATACATTATGTGAAGGCTCACATATGAAATAAACTTGATGTATTATAATGTTAGTATTTATTAAATGTAATTTTCGTAAATTTTAATTATAACAGCATACTAATAAAATATAATTAATTACAATAAGTACACCCAAATAAAATTAATAATCACAAAGTTAAAAGTGAAGAATAGCTACCTTGTGATTTTTATTACTTTTGTTATCCATTATCGACTTTCGGATCTTTCTTGCACTTGAACTTGGACTTTTTTGATTAGAAATTTCAGAAGTAGTGTCTTTCATAATATTGAGCAAATCCTTTTCATAATCAAGTTATACGATTGTATATATTTTGGCAGTTAGCAAATCAAATAAATAATTATATAAAGTATATATCTCTAATATATTATAAGTTACATGTCTACACGATCAATGATCATTAAATAAATTAATATTCTTTAAAAATAAGAAACATTTTTCATGGCAATATATAAAGACAATTTGTTGACTTTAAACGATAAAAAGAAATATAATGTACCGAATGTTTGTGAAGTTACCTGCGAGAGATTCTCATCTGCATCTACAACATCAGATCTATTTAACAAAACTTCAGTGTAATAATTATATATAAATATAATTATAATAGAAAAATTACCATCCTAGCGCTTCCTCCGTAGTAAGGCCTTTGGTAATATTCTACTGTTATTTGGATATTCACCTGTCATACTACACAATGAATTAAGAGGTTAAGAAAGTGAGGAGATGCAAAATTGATAATTGAATATGAGATAATAACAGATTAGGGAGAAATGATACCTATGATAATATTTATTTGAATAGTCTAAACTACTCAGGGCGTAAAAAAGATTTTATTGATGCTTGGAAATTTTTATAGTTTTTGGCTTATTATTATAATATTGATGTTGATATTGGTTTTTATAAGAGATTATAGTATATATTTGTAAAATATATCGCTGATCATTTATCATACAATGGGGATTGCAGAAGATCTGCAAGATTACTCATAATCTGTTATTCCATATTTACAGTTATATACAGTAATACGATTTGAAGTGTATATATATCAATAATATAATGTATATGATTGATTTAGATTATACAGTATCTCTGTAAACCAAACCATAAATTATACAATATATTATTGATTTAGATTATACAATCTATTATTGATTTAGATATTACAGTATCTCATAGATTCTGTCGATAAGGGCGAAAACAAACTCTGCCAACTAAATGTAATAATTAGATTGAAAATATTCATATTGATGTTCCTTTGTATATTAAGAAAATAAAAAGTGTATACATCTTATTCTTTTGGATATATTAATTGGTATGTTCTACCCGTGTAATTTTTGATGACTATAAAATCTTTATTTATGGTTTAATTTAGAAAATATACGAAAGTAAATATTAATAACCGAAAAACATTCCATGAAAAATTATTTTATACATGCAGTATGATGAAAGGATGCAGTAATTCTGGATTGTTTCAGAAGATAATAATTCATTCAATAACCTTTTATCAGTACAGTTTTTCATACATAAATATAACAAATGTTTGTTTATATAATAGGTGAATTATACTCAATATTTCTAAGTAGCACGTTTAATAAATAAAAATTAGTCCAGTGAATATAAGTTGCAATGAGCTTGATATTGTAATATTAATAAACCACAGACACTTAATAAAATAATGTTCGCAACTTGACATGAAAGCTTGATATGGAATAATGATTAGTAATCTAAAAACTGAAGTTTTTAAAACTGAGAAGTTCAATAATGAAGTCTCACAAATACACATTGACGTGTATTTGTCATAATTACATTGACGTCTAAAACCTCTTAAATCATCGTGAGATTGAAAAACAAGTCAGGCACGTCAATTAGTCCGAACTGGATAACACTGCCAACCTGTAAACCTAAGTGATTGAAAATTTGTATGCAGCCAGATTGCATACAACAGCGATCACTCTCCTCTTTAACTTGCAAGCTCCACTTGAATATTTCATACCTTATAATGACATTACTATTAGAGCAACGGTCGGAGGAAATCACATAATCACGCCAAAAAGATTTAGGAATTACCCACAAATATAATAGAATTAGTGCGTATATGATTCAATAACTCACAATGCGGTCACGTTCGAAATGAGTTTTGTTCAAAGTGACTCGGAAAGTAAGTCGAGCATGGACAGGTTTTTTGGTAACCTCTGCAGCTAATTCCATACTCTCAACACATCTTGCATCCATTATTGTTTCAAGTTGTTATCCGATAAAAATCTACCCCAACCATTACCGAAATGTATCTGCCAAGAAGTATTAATAAGTTAACCCAAAATATTGGCAAACAGTTGTTAAATTTAATAAAGTAGATTATTAATTAAAATATCAAAGAAAAATAAAATTGAAGTTCCAAGAAGAATGCATCTCCATCACGACGTTCAAGCTGTATCATCTAGCAGCTACCGTGAATATTCCGTATTTTAAAACATGGCAGATCATCCATATCTTTAAAATATGAAGATGCTGCATCCGAAATTTTGTTCATCTCATATATATGTGAGTTATTAAAATTAATGATTTTAATTTTCATAAAATCTTTATAGATTAAATGTTGAATAAATTAAACACATATACCAATTTTTTTTCTTCATACAGCGCAAGTGTGCGAGCAGGCTGATGATTTTGGGGTAGCATATTCGAATCCATTGGCTATAAAAACAAAAAAAGATTATATCAAAAAATCCGTAGACAAACAATAGCGAACTAATTGGAAATAGCTTTTGAAAACTATTCCACCGTTGTAATAACAAATATAACAATTTTGTTTAATGGTGAGAAGAAAGTGTACAAAATAGATACGTAGCAACTACATATATATAGGGTTGTTGAGCAAACATAAGAATTAATTTAAGAAACAATATCCTCATCCTCATCCTCATTATTGTTAATAGTGTTAACTATTAAAGCTGATGTGTCGAAAGGAGAGCGTTCCGGGGATGATGTGGACCAATAAAAGTTCTCCAAAAATGACGTGTCGCGCTGTGGTTAATAGGAGGTCTATTTTGAGAGGAGGCCAGAATTTTAACCGTGTATAAATAACAACTTTTTTTTTATTTATGTTAATATTGAAAAAACTAGGGTTTACGTCCAGCACCCCTTCTCCGTTTTCTTTTCTTTTCTGCCATCAAACAACCAGTTCTAAAAAGAATTCAACCCCACAGAATTTAAACCTCCAGCCACCAGTTATTGATAAATCTCGGCACAATCGCCGCAAAGCTGTTCAACCTCCGTTTTTGGTTTTGTTTGGATAATTATTTTTCGTATTAAAAACTTTTATTTTTTAATTTTTGTTAATATAGTTTGTAGTCTCCGCTCTCATTTTTGGGTCCAAAATCCAAAGGTTACCGTTCTGTTCTTCATATCCGGTCTCATTTACCAATCTTAAAAAATATCAAAAAATGTCGATCTGTTGTTTCCGATCTATTTTCTCAGATCCGAATATGATATTACTACAGATCTGTTTTCACAAAAAAAAAAAAAATCGATGTATTTAATTCAATATTTTTTTCTCAATGTTCCGAAGAGAGGAGTTAGAAAACCAGGCCAGGCTAAAATGGACAGATCTAAATTGCCATCCTTTGTGTATTGCAGGAAATAGTAAATGGATTTACCGAATCGGAATTTTGGTATGTGGATTAATGGATAGGAGCACCAGAAGCGATTAAATCGATTTCTTTCCGGAAGGCTATGCAGCGGCAGGAGGAGAAATGGTGGCTGCCCGTGCCACGTGTACCTCCTGGTGGTCTTTCTGAGAGCACAAGAAAGTGATTAAATTAAAAGCTCGAATGTGCGAGTAAGATTCTTAAGCTGCATCGGCCATGAAGAAGAAGAAGAGCATTCCACCCGCCTTTCCATTGGATTACATAAGCAGATTTGAAAAAAAAAAATCGAAGAATTTTTCAAATTACAGAAGCAGATTTGAAATTTTTTATGAAATTTCTTAGTTAATTAGGCTAAACCTCAAGAGTAGGTTTTGTAATTATCACAAAGAAATATGAAAATGCATAAGAGAAACCGAGCCATCATTTTGTGTTATTTTACCTTAGTTTGCTGAGGATTTGTAACTCAAAAGCGAGCATCACCTGATATGTCGCCGTCTAGAAGCGTCGAGCGCCGTAGATCTATAAAATCCATTTTTCTTATAATTTTGATTGATAATCTTTGAAATTAAATAGGTAATTATTAAAAATAAATAATACAATAAATAAATATACAAATAAATTTGTCGAGGAAATGGCAATTTGCAAAAAGACAATAATAGTTCATTCTTGCAAATTTTCCTTACTCAATTGTTGACTTCTTCTGGACTTTTAAAAACAAAAACATATAAAAAAATAATAGTTCATTCTTGCGCAATAGAAAACCACCCGGAACATCTACAATTGAAAAAAGATTACAACTTCAATGTAAATGGAAGCTCAATTTCAGGATAGCTTATGGTATATACACACCAACGACTCAGGAGGTAATTTTTCTTCAGCTTGAAAAGCCTGAACAGTAGCTTCAAAACTCTCTTTACTCAATAACCATGAATACAAACATCAATCCTCTAAAATAAGAAGCCCAATTATCAGCCAAAAAAAAACTGTGCATTTATTCCTGGGAAATATCAGTATCAATATATATATGTATATATATATGAAACTCATAATATTACACCCCATTTGCTATCATGAAGATGGATTAACAAATCAAATATCTGAAATGATAGTATTTGTAATTATCACTTATTAAAAAAAATCAAAAGAAAAAGGACGGGACTCACCTGCATGGCATAATTGTGATGCTGGCATATTAGTTGAGGTTGTAAGCCTAGATAGTTAGGGAGAGTAGAATCTACTTCCTTATTGGTTGAAGCAGTAACATGTTCACAACATTACCAGATGACTAAAAGGGCAATTCCAAATTAATCCTACAAAAATGTAGTCTTACAAATCAGACCATGTTCAAGGACGATGCGCACTATGTTATCAAAGTACATCTTTGTCGAACTTCATATGCGGAAATATTATCCAAATATTAACATATCAAGAAGCTCAATAACATGTCGGCTAAAATGAAATGCCTGCAAGATGTTTAGATAATTTAAGCAGGCATATGATTTACTTATTCATAGCGGACATAGACACATCAAAACCACATTTACTCAACCGGTTCAGTCAATTCTTGGAAACACGACAATATTACTATTTTGAAAACTATAAATTGAAAAAAAAATTCTCTATCAAAGCTCATGTCTAAAGAGCTCAATTACAAATCTTAAACCTTCTCACTATGGCCTTGAGAAATAAACATGACCCGAATTCAAGCATTTCGTCTCTCCTGCCAAAAATAAAAAGAAAAGAAGGAGAAATGCCCCAATAAAACCCGACAAAACAAAACACACACAGAAGAAGAATAACAAAATAAAATAAAAATACAGCTACCTTCCTCCAACTGAGCATCAACCGGAAACATAAACCGACATCCACTTGGAGCAAGAGAGACCGAAGACATCACAGATTTCAATCCATTATTTCCTCAACACACTGCAACCAAATATTTCTTATCAGCATGAAAGAGACAATGAAGAATAGATCTCACAGCGTGAAATATATAAAAGGGGAGTTTGTAATTTCGAAATATAATTCTCTTTTAATTAGGATAAATGTTAGGGGGATTTTCGTAATTAAACCTGCACCATTAATTGCCACTGGCAAGCATTCATATCAGTTCAAATCTTATAAGCATATTCACAAGTCAACTAAAGTAAGAAATTAGCAACATTTCGTACCAAACTTTGATATTATATCATAAACTTTCTATAATAGTTTATTTTTATTATTGACAAATCTAACCCCGAATGATTTTCAAACCTTTGGAAGAGTTTCCAAGTACGACTGCGGAACATCCATCTCAGCTAAAGCAAAGCAATTAATTTTCAGATTCCATAGGTAATTTATCCTAACCCTATTTTATTTTATTTTATTTTTGGGTTAATTTTTAGATTCGAATCCGTAAGCCTTCTGTTGTCCGATCTATCTAACTTTTTTTTAATCGAAGTTCAAGAAAGTTTTAGTTAAATTAACTTGTGTTGCACTGATTCATGCAGAACTCATTTGCAATTGAGTCGGGCAGTGACTTGAAGAGAATATGCACAAGCATTTTGAAGTTACTCCAAAATGGGAATGCACATGTTTCCAATAGAGAGGTATTTTTTTTTTTTTTTGACGGAGTTAAAATTAAGAATTTCAATGCTAAGTAATGTAAATCTCGTTGGCTGCTAATGAAATTGATCGATTTGCCAATGTGGTAACTAAGTGTGCTTTAGTTTTACTTGGCAAGTTGGAGAAGAAAAAATAACACTTGGATTTCTGGAACTTGTGTATTATTGTGCAAATGAATGTCATGGTGTAAATGTGAGTTTATGCAATCCCATTGCAGAAAATTTGGATAGATTATCAGGTTATTTCATAAGGTACTTTTGCACTTCAAAATTACTTGAAAACTGCTGCAGTCCGGTTATTGTTCAGAACATGTTCTATGCTGGGATGAGATATTCATCGGCCACTTTCGCTTTTGCAATGTGCACTCTTATTCCTGCTCTCACTTTTGTATTGGCTTGGATACTCAGGTATGTAGTTTGACCACATGCACACCTTACTTTTACCATATACATAACGAATAAAAATATTATTTACTCATCTTTAATTTTAATACATAACACCTAATATTTTGCATGCATGTAATTGAAGGATTGAGAAGGTGAACTTGAAAACTGTACGAAGTCATGCGAAAATCATGGGGACTCTGGTCACCGTAGGAGGAGCCATGATTATGACCCTAATTGTCGGACCCGTGATCGGGTTACCATGGACCCACAAGTCCCATGATAACAATGCGTCTACAAATGTCGAAGATCCAGTGAAAGGAGCAATCATGATCGCCATAGGGTGCCTCGGTTACTCACTATTCTACAATCTTCATGCAATCACACTAAAGTCGTACCCGGCAGGACTATCGTTGACATCGATGGTGTGTTCACTCGGAGCCTTCATCGGAACCATAGTCACCTTCTTGGCCGAGAGAGGTAATACTTCTGTGTGGGCACTTGGTTGGGATGCCAAACTTCTAGTCTATGTTTATGGGGTAAGAGCTTCTTCCTTTTTTTTATATAGGAAAAGAATCCAAGCATTAAGATGTGTTTCTTTATTACAGATGATAATATTTTTTTTCTCTTTCTGGGTGCATGGAGTGATATCTTCAGGAATAACATACTATTTATGAGGATTTGGTATTTAAGGATTTGAAGAGAAAATAAATAAATAAAATGATTTACTGTTACATGACATGGATCTTCACTTAATGTTTCTTGTCAAAACGTGTGCTTTCTTAATTATGTAACGAACTAAGTATTTATGAGGATTTGGTATTTAAGAATTTGAAGAGAAGAAATAAAAAAATTGATTTGCTGTTTCATGGATCTTCACTAGATATCTTAATGTTTCTTGTCAAAACGTAAGAATAGATATGATATGATATGATATCTAAAAATCAGGATTTCACCATGGGGAAATCCGGCCAATATATTATTACAATAAATTACAAAATTATGGCTAGATAATATTTGGTTTTTAATCAAATCATCTTCAAAAGTTAATCTACTAAACTTATTCAATAAACAAAACTCTTGCTATACGACCTTTTCATTTTTTTCGTTTTGTAGTGTATGTACTTGCATTAGAAAGTTAATCTGCATTTAACCCATTGAGCATGGTTATTGTCGCTATTATGAGTTCTGCAGTAATGCTATTATCAGAAAGTTAATCTGCATACTTGCCTGTTCTGCAGTAATGCCATTTAGAAATGCTTTATTCAAGCTCAACACATTCTCTTCATCCTCTTGGGTCAGGTCATGTTCTTCAAGGGTTAATGTCTTGCTTTTACTTTGTTATTATCATTGCGAGCATAATTTCCCTTTTTTAATTTTTATTTTCCCTTGGTTTTAATAATAATAATAAATGAAATTCTTACTTGGTTTTAATTTATTTATTCCCTTAGAGTATGATTCCATATATGTGCAGTATTCTTTTCTTTTGCCTGGATTCAAAGCTCATAATATACAAACTCAGTTTTGGGTTTGTACTCGATATCTGGTCGTTTCAAAACTGGCTTGAGCTCGCTTGGGAAAATGGGTTCGATAGCCCCGGCAAAAATTACTTTGATCGGAAAATTCATGGGAAGAGAAATTGGATTGGGACCATGGAGTGTGCTGCGGTTTTTTGGTCTTTTGGTCTGCGTGCTCGGATAGTGGGTTTTTGCGGGAAGGGTTTTGAGTTTGGTCGTGCAGGGAGGAAAAATAGGAAGGTTTGTGGACGCATGGACATGTTTTTGTTGAAAGGGAAAAAAATGGAAAACTGTAATATTTCGTCTGAGACGGTTAAGGGTCATCAGGTTCTCTGTGAGTGGGTGTGGAATTATTTTTCGGGAGATGATGTGGGAAAATCGGTTAATCGTCGTGTTCTTAGTGATAAATTGTAAGTAGATCTACTTTATGTCTAGATTATTGTGTTTAATATAATTATTTTGTTTAAACATAATTATTTTGTTTGTTCTTACTTAAGTATAATTATTTTTCCCATATTATGTCTCGATGTATTTGCTCAAAATTGTTATTCTTATGTATCTAGATGGTGACCATATTGATTAGTAAATGTGAGGTTTGTTTTTGTTTTTTTGATTTTTTTTTTTATCTGGTTGTGTTGTCATGTTCAACTGTAAACCCTACTTACAATAACCAGTTGCCTACTTACATGTTGTCATGTAGCAAACAAATTCAAGGATGGTTGTATATATATGGCCTATATCTGAGTTTTTTTTTTTTCTGTTTTGTGGAATGTGTGTGCTGCCTAGACTTCATTGTTGAGAACTCTCTGGGTATTGTGTGATCGTAATAAATAAGTGTGTGGTTTCTATCCAAAATACTATGATTGCAATAAAAATATATTATAAGGTTTGTGTGACTAAAGTTTCCTTATGCAAATTGTCTCTGTATATAATCTTAACAAAATATATTTATTTTTTTCAATTTACTTTTTTTTTACGGGTTTTCAGCTTGCAGTTCCGTCCATCTGGACTTGAAATATTCTAGGAATATTTTTAAAATATTTCTGAGTGACATGGCTGAATATCTTAAGCCCGCTGTGTAAAAAATGCTAAAGCTCATGTTGTAAAAACTTATTTTCTACAATCTGTGTCCTAATATTCTACGAAATTGGCCTAAAATGCCTGAGCAGCGAGAAAATGGCATGAGCAAGTATCTCATTTCCAAAATTATATGAGGGCTTTGGCATCTTGTGATTCTGTGCATAATTTGGAAAAATAGTTATTATGACTAATAGACGAGGATTAAAATTGCCATATCCAAAAATTACTATATTAAAATTGTTAACCTTAATATTTAAAGCACCGGAATCCCTCTTTTTCTTTTTCTTTTTTTAAATAAAGGTAAAATCAAAATTGCTACATCAAGAAGATGAGGACTAAACTAACCAAAAAGAAAAAAAAACGTAGAAGGTTGAAATTACTATTTAGCCAATTTCCTTTTTTTTATATTAATAATTCAGTTTTTGATGATGATAAATTATTCCTCAACATCCAGTATTAATAATATAGTTTATAAAGTAGTTTTCTAAATTTTAAATTGAATTAGTTTTTCTACCATGTATTTAATATTCACTTCCTAAACTTAATAATTTTTTTAATAAATATTACATTTTTATATATTTCTTTTAGTAATGCCCGCGATTAATAAATAAATAATGTTTGTTTGTTTGTTGAATCGAATGTATAAATTTGTATAAATTCTATCACTAATTTTCTCATATGTATCATGAGATATAGTCTCACTATTTAATCACCCAAAATTCACAGTCCACCTATTAATAATATCCTTAAAATAATTATACGAATAATTATTAGTATTAGTATTTTAATTTCATAATTTACAAGAATTTTGGTCTTAACTATATTTTCCATCTCTCAAATGAATATGATAACCTTATAAAATATATATTTGATATCCCTCAAGAAGTCCTTAATATTTTCACAATTTTATTTTCTTTTCAAGTTTGAACGTCACATTAAGGGTAATTTGCTATATTTAACAACTAATCTCGTTGATTGCATGTATAAATACACACGAACATTATTTATTGTGAAAATGATGTAATGTAAATAGAAATATACCAGGACTTGAACGATATTTATATTGGAATGAGACGCAACATAAGTTTAAAATACAATCATACTTTAAGATTTTTTTTATTTTATTTTTATAGCTACCACAAATCTTTTAAAAGTGTTGATATAAAACTCGCGTATAATGCACAAGTCATCTTTATTTCACAATATTGATAGTTAAGAGCATAAAGGGTTGGAAATTCTTTGTTGCGACGAAAATAATATCATTATAAACAAAACAACTAATGTAGCATAAGAATATAAAATGAACGATAGTTTTTTTTCTTTTTGATATAATAATTCACATTCTTAATTACTTATTTTGATAAATTTTATTTTTTTAATATTTCTTTTATTTGCCCACGATTTTCGCGGGCTTTCACACTAGTATTTTATTATGTATAAAGATACATCTACTAAAGTAGTGATAAGTATAATTAATTAATTGAAATCTCAAGCTCTCAGATTGTGACTATAGAAAATTGTATATAATTGAAAACGAAATATATTAATTCTATAATTAAGATTTTTATGTTTTGTAATCATTAAAATAGTGATATGGATGTATTTGATAATAACGTATAATTAAAAAATAAACTAAGATTGTACGAATGATTCTATGTAGATATTTATCTGTATACAAATCAATCTAATTAAGATTGTTTATTTTCTTAAAGATTCTATCAAAATAATGATGTCACGATGGAAATCATACGCGGGATTCTCGTAATCACTTTATATCTTTACCAACATTAGACCGATCCAAATATTCATTTATATTAAAAAATTAAGTGTACTAATTATGCTGATCGGTTAATGGTAATATATTTTTCTATAAAACATCAAGAATATTAAATCTGAAAATAACATATTGCCCAATATAAAAGTGGGGAGTGCCATAGTTTTGTGAATAATTGTTGAGTAATATTTGAAAAACTTATTCAATATGATTAATTTAGTTTAATAGAAGCATGTATTTAATTAATTTTAACCATAATGTGATAAAAAAAAAAGATTAAGTGATTCAAATAGCACAGTCTAGGCTGGAACGGATTCCACAAAATATTCGAAAATCTACAAATTATAACAAAACAGATTATAATTGTTTCAAAATTACATAAAAAAACAAAAAGGAAATGAAATTACAAAATTAATCAATAATAATAAGATTTAAGACCAATCCAGGAACATCTGAAAGCGTAAACTTGATCTTGGCATCCAATGGCGACATCAAATGGTTAATAAACAATAAGCAACCATTCTGCATGAATTGTCGATCATCGGAATGACTTACGATATCAACGTTCCACCGCCTATCACCATGTCAAACTGTTGCTTTCCTAAAGTTATCATGTCCATATTCGGCGACAATGACCTTTCTCCAAAAACATTTTGGAATAGCCTATCCAACAACAAAATTAACAAATTATGTCAAGAAATTATAAATTAATATTTTAATAAAAAATGGATTCATTTTATAATATAAGGCTTACAATTCGACTACGTTCGAGATGTGTTTTGCTTATTTTGACCTCAAATTCGGAGTCATTAAGATCAGTATGTGGATCAAACCCACAGTGTGGCGCAGCCTCAACACCGTTAGCATCAAAAATGATGACATCAAAAATATGGTCTTCATTGTTCATAAAAACAACTGACCAATCCTCGGCTATGAAATGACATTCTTCAAAACAACTCCATCCATGTCCGAACCGACCCTAAAAAAAAAAAAATAGTGACATCGCATTAAAATTTAAACTAATAATCCAATTTGACTGATGAACTAAATAAACACTAAGCCTTAGCTCAGATGAGATGTGAAACAAATTATGATAGTTAATTGTCATCAAAATGAAGTTGTATAAACAAACCTTATCTCCATGAACTTGAACAGTGACATCCCATGTAACACCTCCACCATCGCGAAATGTGAATTCAAGATCCTCATGTTCAGCAAACAATGGTACAATTCTTTTGGGTAATTACTGAAAATTTAGACAGAAAAAAACAAAAGACATTTTCAAATATCATATTGTGAAGCATTGGGAATCGATAATATTTAAATGTATAAAGATAAAGACATTTATACAAATACTTGATCATTTCACATTCATATTATTTAGAAAGGTCCTAAGGTCACTTTTTTTAAATCATATATTTAATCATTAAATTGATCTCAATAAATCAGAATACTGAAATGACAAAAATAAAATGAGATCGAAGATTTATTAACCATCAGACAAAAATAAATCAAAATACCGAAATGACCGATCAGTATTCTGATGGTCGTCGGTCATATTATGTAGTCAATGAACGTTTACCACCGTATTATCAAAGATTTATTGGTCGAAAAAATAAATCTATATCATTAATAAAACATATCGAAGATTCTCCAAAATATATATACTTGCAACAACATATTAATGAATACACAAATGAATCCAAAAATTATCCATATTAAATATCTTGACTGCGTGAAACAAAATTTGTTTTCTAACCACAAAAATTTGTGTAATATTGAATTTTGCTGAACACGATGACCCTGAAATATTATAATCAACAAATTAATCTAACACTCTTCCAGTTACAGTTGAGATATTTTTTTAGGGATTCTAACATTAAAATTTCACTTGATTTTTATATAAAATGAAGATATTTTAAGGATATTATATTTAGATGATGACAGAGATCTAAGAAGGATGAGAATCATACCATGTAGTAACAACCGAGTGATGAGATTGTTTTCTTGAACGTTGGAATCAGGCTCATCTTCTCGTCTGGTTAAGTTTTTCACTTGATCTGGTTTTTTATCTCCTCGAACAATTTTTAAAGGAATTCTGACAGTGTATTGTAGTGTTGAGTTTGTGTGGCGTGTTGCAAGTGTCTACCCGGTGATATGATTGAGATTGAAAAATGCAAAAGTATTATTTCGAGGTAATAATGAAGCTAAGCAATAAAATAGGGTTTTTGATATATTAATAAACCTTTTTTTTAGTATTATTATATTACTAACTTTATTAGAATATTTCGAAAGCCATACCTATCAGATTTGTTAACAAGTCGATGAACATAAGATACTTAATCATAATTACCTAATATAATAATATTAATAATATATATATATATATATATATATATATATATATATATATATATATATATATATATATATAAATCAATTGGCATGCAGTAAATATACATATTTATCTTAATTTTGATGTAATATTTTTAATGAAAGGAGAAAATCATTGTCTTGATATAATCAAAAGCGATAAAAAGGTAAATTATATTAAATAGTTAATTCCCAGAGATATCCATATTTTTCTTATAAGGTGCATAGAATATATTTTTTTAAGGATGCAATCAAAAAGGGTAAATTATGTTCAATATTCAATCCCCAAAAAACTCATATAATTTTCCTATAAGGTGTATAGAATATATTTATAAATACATTAGATATTTTACTAATATGGATATGTACCTAAATATTTTAAATGCTTGATCTCATCCATATATATTGATTTAAAAATTGATATAATCAATATAAAGAAATAATTGATCAGTTAGAATACCAAAAATAACTTAACATTATAAGTTACATCTAATAACCATACCGAAAATGAGTTTAAAAAATGACTTAATATATCAACAAATAAATAATAGTTCATATGATATGAGAATTTTCAAACATACCAATATGTGTTCGTCGGAATACTGAATACAAATCCTTGTATTGATCGCATCACTTGGTTGCTTGTCCATTGGGGAAGAAATCGAATTTTATATTGTTGAATATTATTATTATGTGATAATTATAATGATGGAGTGTGTATGGTTAACTATTTATAATTAAACCTAAGTTGCAAATCCATATTTAATTATATTTTTATAATATAATATTACTACGAATCACATTACATGAAATAATTCATCAAAACTTATATGGAAAGATTATATGCTTTCAATTATTTTGTTACTATATTAATTTTTCCGAATGACCTTGCTCCCATATATAAATTGATTGCAGAATATAATTGATTTTGATATATATTTTAATTGCAAGATATCTCATTAATTAAATATTAATAATAAAGAATTTAATCATTAGTGGTAATATAATCATGTTTTTTTTGGAGATTAGATTGATGATTTCCTGTGACTTATATTACCATTTTTACAGAAAGCTCATGAAAATATAATCATTCCCATATATATGTTGATTGAAAGATATAATATAATTAATACATAATAATAAATGAGCGTATTTCAATAGATGATACCATTTATGAGCACCACAATCATTAGTATTAATATATCGTACTCAAACATTGTCCATTATTACCGATATCAGATTGATGATATCTTAATATATATTACCATTTTTACCTTCGTGCTCATTCAAAAATATTAATAATTAATTTCATATTAACATAACTATTGGGTATGAAATCTTTTCAAATTGATTTATTAATATATGGTATCATGTAATCAGAATCAATATTTATAAACACGAAGAAGATTTCAATTTTCTTTCATGTATTAATAACTAAAATTGATCAATATTACCATCATTTAAAATAGCCAATTTCCATGAATTGATTACAACGTAAAATTAGAAAGGTAGAATCTTTCAATTACTACAAAATTAGGGGTACAAACTAACATTTTGTTTTATATCAATATATGAAAGCAAAAAAAAAAAATGGATAAATAATAGGGATGTGATGAGATCACATTTGCATATCTACAATAATTAATTATCCAATAAACACTCCAAAGATTAAAGTCGCAGAATGTTTTGTGGAGTATTATATCAAGACCAAAACATGAACAGCCAGAAACAATAACAAAGATGAGATCATACAGTTTCTCTAATCCTTAATCATCCAAAAACACATGAAAAATAATTTCTAATGCAAAATAAGTTGGAAAACTATTCCCGAAACTTGAAGTAGCCTGAATTCAACATCCGAATCTTGCTGAAGATGCAAATAAGATATAAATACTCTACAATTATTCTGAAGATAGACACGGTCACCTTCGTGTTTCACTTGAACCACCCATCGATTCAGATCATTTCTTATGAAGGCCTGATTTTGAGTCTGTCTATTCGAACCAAGAATCGTTGATCGCCAGAAATTCCGTGGAATAATCTAACAACAGGTAAATCATGTTATCAATAATCCATTTTCATACAAACAAATCTGTCATAAATTTGGAACAAAGCTATAAGTCATAAATACTCACAATTTGTCTGCGTTCAATATTTGTTCGGGTCAATTTCACACGGAAAAATTCAGCATCGATGTCTGCACTATCACGATTAATTCCACAGATTTGAAATCTCGCAGTCAGTGAAAGATCTATGATCATAACATCAATAAAATCATTTTCAATGTTTCGAAAGAATAATAACCATCCGAACTCAATGTTGTTGTCAAATAAAAATCTTATCCAGCCACGTTGGAATGAAACCTAAATAGCACCACAATTTTATTAATATAATTTCAACACAGACAAATAATCATTTAAAAGAAAACTGAAATAGAAAAATATAATATAATTAGACCTTTGAACCGTTGATGACCAGTTCAACATGCCAAATACTCCCCGCGGGCATTCCTCAGAGTATAAACAGTAGCACCCCTCCGAATCATTGAAGGTGTAACCATCAGAGGGATAAACTGCAAGGAATGCACAGAAAAAATTCCTTTTCATATTAAAAGTGATTAATGGAGATACATAGGAAACAGTTCACCATACACAAACATAATCGCGGATATGTTAAAATTAACATAAACTCAGCATCAAAGAACTTTAAAAAGCAGTTGAATTTCCAGGCACAATTATGGAATGTAAACACGCAATCAAATTAGTTCGAACATGCAAATTGAACTGATAAACAATTATTTATTTACAGATCAAATAAATATCTCAAGATATTTCAAATAATTCCAAATATGAAATTTTATTAAAAAAGTATTATGTAAGTTCATATCCCATATCAATAAAAAAAGAGCTTTGTTCAATCAAAATTGAATCGATAAGTGAACACCAAAAAAAAATCTACAGATCGAATAAATATCTCAAGATATTTCAAATAATTCCAGATCTGAAATTTTATTAAAAAGGTATTAGTAAATTCATATCCATATCAATAAAAAAAACCGCTTTGTACAATTAAAACAGAATCGAGAAGCGAACAACAAAAACAATTAAAATCTTTAAATCAAAATAAGATCTAATTTTTTTTTTTCATAAACTCATAACCACAGATCGAACACCATATCTCTAGATAAATCGAGTATTTTCAGAACTGAAATATAATTGAAAAAAAAAGTATTCATTGTTTACCTATGCCCATCATCGATCCACGACAAAAACGTATTAATTAAAAACACTATTAGAATATTTCACAGAACTGAAAATTTTTAGCCAAAATCCATATCTGAGATATTCGAATACTTTTACATGTGTTAATTACCCAAAAAGAAAAATCATTTTTTTATTAAAACATAATAAAAGTATTCGAATATTTCAAGAACCAACAAATATTCCAGATCTGGTGAATAATTATTAAAAAAATCGTGCGACCTTAAAATTAATGAATTGGGTTTGGAAAAAAAACAATACAGAACCAACAAAATCGGAAAAATACATACCAATTGCTTTTTGTAATTTCCCAACATAACCTTCATAAAGGTTGGGATTAACATGGCGGAAGGTTACATAATTTAAGAGAAGGAAAAAAAAAAGAAGCAGTTGCTTTGAGGGATGTGACCGATGAAAAAAATAATTGTGAGGAACAGTACTGGACAAAGAAAAGGAGACGAAATAAGAAAAAGAAAAAAAGGAGAAGAAAAAAGGGATACACAGACTGCTGCATGAAAAAAGGTGGGCTACAAATTTACCAAAAATAAAAAAAAAAAGTTGTTATTTGTAGGGGGTCAAGATTTTGGCCTCATCCCAAAATAAACCCCCTATGAACCACAGCACGACACGTCATTTTTGGCTTATTTTGATTGGTTCACCTCAGCCCCGGATTACTCTCATTGCGACAACTCATCATTAATAGTTAACACTATTAACAAAATGGTGAATATTAAGTTATATTTCGTGAAAAAAATAATTATTTTGTAACGCCCAAGTTTTTATTTCATTATAATTTTAAGCCCAATATTTTTTTTTTATTTAAATTCTATTGTTTCAAGTCCAATAAGCCTTTTATTCAAATCCAACTACATTATTTTCATTTTATTTTATTTTTACCAAAACCAAATTTAAACATTATTACTTTTATCTTTTATTTTTACCAAAGCTCAAATTCAAACCCATAGAATTCTATTTAATCGAATTTAACAATTCGGTTACCAAATAAATTATATATATTCAACTACAATATAATAGTCTTTTTAAATTTAGGTATATAATAGAATTTACAATCGTTTTATAAATCTTATTAAATAGAATTTCTTAAATTCAATTAAAATTAGAAGTAGAAAATATTCAATTGAATTTGAATAGTAGGCTTAGTGTATATGAAACAATAGAATATGATAACATATATATATATATATATATATATATATATATATATATATATATATATATATATATATATATATATATATAATATATA